>CAIGQQ010005788.1:238644-253961 GCA_903798035.1 Danio albolineatus | reverse complement strand
TTTAATTATTTTACAATGTAACGCAGGTACATTATAAGTAACTGTAATTAAAATACCTAAAAAAGAACAGTAATTAGTTACTTTACTTTTTCAGTGGAAAAGTAATTTAATTACAGTAACGCGTTACTTAGTAACGTGTTACACCCAACACTGGTGATGCATTACATAATAAATGACTATGCAATTAATACACTTAAAGCTGCATTTCAAATTAACATAACACAAATAAATACAAGTAAACAAATGTTCAAAACTGAAATTTTGGAAACTGAAATTTCTGTTATTTTTCATTCATTTGGTTTGAGTTTATTTCTGACAGCAGATGTTTCTGGAACAGTTTGCTGTGTCGTGCTTGCTGTGCAGCATCCCTAAATGATTCTTATTTGACCTAGAGCACAAAAAGGGGAACAGGTACATCTTAATAGTGTGCCAGAGGAGATGAGTGAGAGCACTTTCTGTTTCTAGTACAGCAGGTGCGTTCTTTCCTCACAGTCTCCACAGGGCTTACGGTAAAATGACTGAGAAAAAAAGATGCAGGGGGAAGTATGGGGGGGGGGGGGGGGGGGTTTCAGGGAGAGAAATCTACCTTTACCACGTGTGACCGCTATGTTTCAATGTGTTGCACTTTTTGTTTCTTTAATTTAAAAAAAAATAAATAAATAAATGAATAAAAAAACGCTTCAAAGAATGCTTTCCTTATAAAAATGCTTTATTCTAAAACAGAATACCTCTAGTTTAAACAGCGCCGAATAATATTGCAATGTTGTATCATAATTTATTGTTAAATTATTATATTGTTGTATTATCCAATCTTTTGTAATTTTTTTACACTCCTGCCATTCAACAATGTGTAAACTTCACAGCAATTGTATTTTTTAGATAATATTGCAAAGATTTATTGATACTAAGCCTTTAACTTTCATTTATAAGAGATTTATAAAGCATAAATAGTCCTTAGAGGTAAAAAAAATGACGTTGAGTGAATAACGCATTTATTAACATACAAAGTAACTATTGATATATGCCTGGATAATAAGATATGAAGAGTTTTGTTGCAAAATGAGATATATCCACTTTGAGAATGTTGGTTATTTGACATTATTATTGAAGACATCAACAGTCAAGTTTATTATTTCTGTACATTAAACTATTACTTGAGCTCAGTGAAGGCCAGGGACACATACTCTTTAAACCCAGGATATTTTTTAATGAATTTTATGTCCATAAATAGTTAAAAGCTAGTAGTCCATAAATAGTTAGTAGTCCATAAATAAGTCAAAAAGCATGCCAAAATGCAACATATTTATTTTAACATTGTCAAACATCTTAAATTGATTATAATTAATAAAAACTACATGGAACAGTATATACAAAGATTGATTATTAATAATAAGATTCTGAGTTAATTAGTTAGTTTTGGCCAGAACGTACACAATATAACATAACTTTTTCTTTTTTTTTTTTTTTTTTACTGGGGCACCAATGGCTTTAAGCAGGCTTCACTGCGGCATTTGAAGAAAACTTTTGGATCATCTCCTTGCTGGGATCTAGTTGTGGTTTCCTAATAACAGGCTTAATAACAGCTAGATTAAAGGCCTTTGGAACATGGCCTAAAGATAAAGAAGATCTATTAACATTAGAAAGAGGTTCTGTAAACCAAGAGTCAAATTTTCTAAATTGCAGCTTTCTAGTTCTCTGGGGGGCTTAGATTTGCCAAACGTTAGAAAATACCAATTGGCCTGTCAGATCAGGTTCATAGGGGAATGGCTTAAAGAGGATTCTAAGGCCCCGTTTACACTAGTGTGTTTTCGTTTTAAAATGTATAAGTTTTGCTATGGTTACGCCATCCATCCACACTACGCCGGAGTTTCTGAGCCATGAAAACGGAGCATTTTGGAAACGCTGGAGAGGCCGTTTTCATTCCAAAACGCTGCTGCTCCGTCTCAGTGTGGATGCAGGGAAACGCACACATCGGAAAATGGAGGCGTGGCTGCTGGACACAGAAATGGGAGCGTTGGGAGAAACAATGTCCGTTTTAGGTGCTATTGTGCTGTTAAACTCTGCCTTTTTTACTACAACGGCTGCATATATTCGCAAGAGGCAAGCTACTGTTCCAGCACTCGCTAATCGCTCGCAATTCCAGCCGCTTAAGCCCCATTTAGAACGCCGGTTTTGGGTTGCACCGGGAAGAACCAGCGAGACGCATGCTTCCTGTTTATACTTGAACGCACATGCCCAGAGTGCGCGAATGGTCACGTGATATACATTTCGCTGGAGTAGTGTGGAGGGACATCTGTTGAGAGACTCTGTGTGAAACACTAGTGTGGACGCGGATCGTTTTCATTCTAAAACGCGGTTTTAAAACTAAAATGCACTAGTGTAAACGGGGCCTAAATCAATTTGGCTAGATTTAGTAGCCTCACAGTCATTTTGTCCTTTACAAAATCTTCTATTTGTTAGAAGCTTTAAGGAAGTCAAGACATTATGTGATAACAGAATTGTATGTTATACTTGGAAAGCCTGATCTATTATACGTAAGTGTTACGTGGGTCTGTGTTTTATTTATATTTTTTTGCTGTATGGTTGTGCTCATGAGTAGGTGGAGTTCTAGTGGCTTGTCCACGATTGGACGGAGCCGGTGACGTCACTGGGGCTTCCCTGTATAAAAGGCGGACGGAAATGGCGGCTCTCTCTCTCATCGTGGCTCCCGGTCTCATCTTGGGGCTCTCTCTCTTCTTGCTCGGGCTGGCTGGCGGCTTTGCCCATGCCGGGATCGACCCGACGGTCCTTTGATGTTTTGTTAACCTTTGATATATTTTTTTTGTAATGTGTTAAGTAGCTTGTTTGTTTTGATACTTTATTGTTTTTGTAGCAGGTAGTGGATTATTTTTCTTAAACACGTTTTGTTATTTATTTAGTAATAGCGAAGGAATGGCCCGGAAGACTCACCTGTTTTTTATTCCTTTTGCGGGAGTTGTAGGTAAGATCTGTCCATCTAAAAAGCAGTTATAGTCAGGGGACTGTTTTGTTAGCTACCCTACCTGTTTACATGCTTTTCATTTGTTTTGCTGCTTGACCTTATTTGATGTAATTAAGCTTATTGACGGGACGTCAGTTTATGCACTCAAAACGTCTGTGACTTTATATGTTCGGCTCAAACTTTGATGTTGTGATATACGAGCCAGTTTTGGGTTTTGGGCCGTAACAGTAAGATAGAAGGCAGAGCTGATTTGTCATCTTCTTTAGCCCCCATTTACAATAACCCAGAGTTTTTGCCTAGCATCTCAGACTCTGGGTTTAAAACTGGGAAAACATATGGGTTATTCAGACTTTGTGACCTGTTTGTTGTCATTAATGTCTTTTGAAGACTTGGTCATAAAATATAAACTACCCAGATATAATTTCTTTAGATTTCTGCAAATTCGGGATTACATTTTTAAAAGTACTACACTTACTTATGTACTACTAATCCTTCCATGTCAGCCATAGAGAAGACTTTGTTGAATCCCCCTACCTGCAAACAGATCACATACTTTTATAATGCTCTTTGTACATATGTAGAGGTGAATACTAAGGAACTTAAAAGAATATGGGAGGGGGAGCTTCAGCTGACCATTACAGATGAGGAATGGGATCTGATCTGGACTCAGGCTAAAAAGATTTCTGTCTGTAACAGGGCCAAATCTATTCAACTTAGAATTGTTCATAGATTACATATTATATTACACCACTTCTAAGAAGCAAACTCAAGTAATTCACCATTATGTGTTAAATTTAAGGTGGAAGTGGGAGACTACACCCGTTTGTTATGGAATTATCCTGTTATTAAAGCTTATTGGTCAAAAGTTGTTACTTTTATGAGCCGTGTGTTTGGACTTCAACTATAGTTGGATCCATTGTCTTTAATTTTAGGTCTCCCGGTTGAACAATTGCCTGACAAATTCACTAATCGTTTATTTGACATTTTAGCCTTTGCGGCCAGGAAAAATATACTGATAAACTGGGTCAGTTCAAACCCCCATCCTTGAAAGTGTGGCACAATATTATAAGGGAAATGATTCCTTTAGAATTCCTTACCTGTGTCATTCATATGTCCACTAAGGCTTTTCATTAAGTCTGGATGCCTTACTTGGACTTTATTAATGTTTCTTTAAGCTGCATTTTGAGTTATGGTATGTCATAATTGAATTTTTGTATTTATTTTACTATTATTTTATCTTTATATGTATATTTATTTTATTTTAATTTATTTTATTATTTATTTTTGCTTCATTTTGTTTATTTACTTATTATAATCTGTATGCTATTATTTATTTATTATAGTTTTATTTTGCGTGTACTCTGTTTATTAATCTATTTTGCTTTTCTGTAGCTTTGCATTGTTAAAATGGGCATTGTCTGTTCGTTTGTTTCTATGTGTTTTGTGATTAATAGTTAAAATGTTAATAAAAAGATGTTTAAAGAGGTTCTCCTACAACAGGTAGCATCTCTTTTAGTAATTTTATTGGAATTGGGTCTAACACACATGTAGCTGGTTCAGACATATTTATAAAGTTTATCTTAACACATTTTGGGCTCACCTTATGCACATTTTCAAGATTTCTGGTTATCTTGGTGTTTCCATTTAGCATTTTTAGTCCAAAATGTACATAAAAATAGTACATACTTTAACTGCAGGCTAATATTTGTAAAACAAACAGGCAGACATGAAGATTGAGCTCTTCCTGTGGACATGCCAGGCCAGGACAACAGAAAAATTGAGCCCAATGGCCTTAATGTGTCAATTGAATTGATGTGTTCACTCCCACTCAAGACAAACAACAGGTTATGCCATGTGCCATCACTATTTTGAGTATGCATCTAATCACTGTGAAAGCCAAATTGCTGTTTAATTTAAGTCAATGTATTTATCTGTTCCAGTAAAAACTCTACAGGTAATGAGCAAGAGGCTTTATATAGATCTTTCCACTAGAATAGGAGGGAAGTGGTCTCCTGCCTAAAATCAATATGAATTTTCCATTCAGAGAAAGCTGGAGTACAAAACATGACACCGCAGTCCACTATTGAACCCCTAAAATGTATTATGGGGGAGGGCTGGAGTTACCACCCACTGCCTTTGAACATTAGCAGGGCAGGCAACTAAATAAAAATATAAACACAAACTTCAGAAGCGTAACTGTAATGGTGAATAAAGGAAGTAATATCATTTTCATAAACTAATTAAGAATAGCTAAGTTTCGATCTCTCATTCTGTGAGGCGTTTCCATTACTTTGCCTTAAATTAGACTAGCGTATTGCTAGGTTTAGACAAACACCAAGAGCACATCTGCCTTTGTTCATGTTAGTGAGGTGAAAAGTAAGGAGTTTAAGCATGTAGATATAGACTATGTTAGGAAATTATGTTACTGTATAATAAATGATCTGGTCCGGGTGTTGATGAGGAGTGGTGTAGGTGATATGCAGTGTGTGTGTGTGCGCGTAAGTGCGTATGTGTGTGTGTGGTTGAAGAATTAAAGCTGCTCTGAGTCATTGTGTACTGCAGTCTCCTGCACTGTTGCTACGGTGAAGCGTCAGTGTCTCCTGAGCAAATCGGTCCCAGCTTGAAAGGGCACAATCACAAGCTCACTGCCATATTACTGCCACACACACACACACACACTTATGCTTAAATATGCATGCAATCCCTTCAACTGTTTCAGATCTGTTTCACTCAGGCCCTGTTTATACTAATGTGTTTTCGTTTTAAAATGCATAAGTTTTGCTACGGTTACGCCATCCGTCCACACTACAACGGAGTTTTTGAGCCGCGAAAACTGAGTGTTTTGGAAACGCTGGAAAGGCCGTTTTCATTCTAAAACGCTGCTGCTCCGTCTCAGTGTGGATGGGGAAAACGTAGACATTTGAAAATGGAGGCGTGGCTGCTGGACACAGAAATGGGAGCGTTGGGAGAACCAATGTCCGTTTTAGGCGCTATTGTGTTGTTAAACTCTGCCTTTTTTACTACAACGGCTGCATATATTCGCAAGAGGCAAGCGACTGTTCCAGCACTCGCTAATCGCTCGCGTTTCCAGCTGCTTAAGCCCCATTTAGAACGCCAGTTTTGGGTTACACCGGGAAGAACCAGCGAGACGCATGCTTCCTGTTTATACTTGAACGCGCATGCCCAGAGTGCGCGAATGGTCATATGATATACGTTTCGCTGGAGTAGTGTGGAGGGACATCTGTTCAGAAACGCTGAGTGAAAAGCTAGTGTGGACGCGGATCGTTTTCATGCTAAAACGCCGTTTTAAAACTAAAACGCACTAGTGTAAACGGGGCCTTAAGCAGTGTGTGATATTTACTCAGCTTTATTAAGATAAAATCGCACTTTGGAAATGGAAATTAGAGAACAACCTAGTTCCCATAAATGTTACTGATTTGTCCACTGTTTGAAGCGAGAGTGCTGCTCTTCTGTTAACTGAACAGTCGCATCATTGATGATGTGTGCCCAGGCTCAGAAGGCAAAAAATACAATGTGAGCATGAGTTGTGGAGGAGAGGGGAGGAGGGCAATCGTGCCTGGGCACGGTTCAAGACAACCATGCCTAGTGTGAGTACAACCTAAAACTATTGTTTTGCAAAGCGTTTTGCTAGTCTGTTCGTTTAGGGGGAAGGGTCTGCATTTTAAATGCTTTTCTCATAATAGCGCGTTTCCTCATAAATAATGAGTAGAGCAGTGGTTCTACAGGCCTAGTGAAGATGTGTTCAGCTGGAGCTGTGTGGAAACATGAGGGACATGAGAAAGGAAACACGATTCGCTGGATCAAATCCAGACTTTGCTTATCTAGATTCTCCAAATAAACAAACTATATATAGCCTTAAAGGCACCACGATGAGACCAAGTTCATTTCAGAAAGATAAGCCATTGAGAATTAATGTATTAGCTACAGCTTTTTGGATGTTGCATAGATCCATTTGTCAAGCATCCATTAGCTATCACTCCATTTGTCATGATGAAGAGTGAAAATATGCTATAAGATTAATTTTACACTTGATTTTAAACAGTGGGTGGAGGTAAAATGGGAATTGTTACGCAAATGTATATCTATATGCTGGTTAAATGAAATAAATAAAAGTAAATAAACATTGTGTTTAATGTTTGAAGTATGTGGAATGGAAATATTTGACATTTGAGGTTGTACCATAGACTGTAAAAAATATGGACGTAGTATCCGTGACGTCACCCATAGGTTTCTGATGAACCCAAAAGAAGCTACTAGTAGGCGTGGCCAACCGTCGCCATTTTGTTCGCGCGTCATCGCACCAACCGAGGCATACCAAACAAGGGCAAAGAGGCGGAGCGAGGGCTTTCTTATGGGAGAAACACATAATATTTCATTACCTGCGACTCGTTTGTGTTCTGACCACACGTGCTTGGTTGTACACTATATCAATAAAGTGTTTAGTCTGTTGAAAACACTGTTGTAATACATCAAGCCACTAAACATCGTTCTTAAGACGTTTTTCAAAAGGAAGAAAGTGTGGATTACATCCAAATACTTCAGATATAGTCTGTGTTAGTAAATGCAGGGCTATTTAGGAAATCCAGGCAGAACACTGTATGACAACGCTTCAGATGGCGATTTTATAGCCTACAGCTGATCAATCTGTCAGATTCTGGAGTGCATTAGAGCTCTGAAGAACATTATAAATCATAAATTATCCTAAATAAAGCAATTACATTTATAGAGATGGTATAAGTATATAATTTCACTCACCTGGGAAACGGAGGCCACGTGAATGGTTTGTGAGCACAATTAAGCGCACACAGCATGCCATATTATCTGATAATTGCAGGAAATAATTCCAAAAGGCAACTGACTGTGTAAAGCCATATAAAACAACACAAAAATAAGATGAATCAGCCGGAATCAGCTGAGGTGACGTGACTGCGACCAGCGGGACTAGCTGTCCCTCAAGTGGCCACGGTCTTAATTATGCAAACTTAATTTAGCTTAATATAAAGGAAACGGATGAGTTCTAAAAAAATTCACCCCCCTCACAGTTGTCATGAAGGGTAATATAAGCTATATGAACCAAAATCGTTCTTTGTACCAGGCTGTAAACACCTTTTTTTCTGCTGTAAAATTGGCCATTTCACCAGTGGGCTCATTGGAGATTTGCTCTATTATGGAGCCAGGACAGCCAGGACTAGCGGAATTTTCGATGAATTGCAAGTTTTAGTTACTTCCGTATTGGCTTCCAGAGGGAGAGCGGGAGGTTGCCGCTTGGGTTGTACAAGGTTTTTTTTTTTTTTTTTTTTTTAAAGATTTGTGTTAGAAGAATACACTGTGCGCATTTTTGTTTACAATTCACCAATAGTAGATTAATTATATGTCAACTCTGTTATTGTGAAAGTTCAGTGACTTTCAGTCACACTTTAAAAACAATAATATAAGGAAAATGCATAAAGTTCTGTTTTAGACATGCTATTTTTGAGGTTAACATCTTGAGCTAAAGCACAAAATGGCAGAAAGCCTCTACTGTTATTGTCAACTCTGTTATTTTCAACTCTGTTGGTGGTTTAAAAAGTTTAACAATAAATCAAATGACTATTAGTAGCATATTCAAATGATCCCTATCACATCTTGCATTATTTTACAATAATAATGGATTCAGTTTACTGTGAATGATATATTACTTCAATTTCTGAATGCAAATTAAGTGTGCCAGTCCTAAAAGAATTCAATGATTTTATCTTTCTTTGAATGTGTGTGGTCATTCTATGCTTCTATAATTCAGAATGGAGTAATCCATACAGTTTATTTTATTTTTCTTTCTTTCATTTTAATATGTAACATAATTAACTTTTATTAGTAATGTTTTAGAAAAATTTCCTTGGAAATTTTCTACTAAAATCACTAATCTAAATGTTTCAGAGAGCACCACAGACATTGACTTTTTGGGTGAGTAGTTTTAAAATGTATATTATTTTATGATTTCAAGACACACACACAAACTGTCTTCACGGCATGTTGTTAAACTATATCAAATAAAAATAATAAATAATTTAAATGCATAGTAGTGTATCTAATGTAAACTTTTACTTTATCTTTTACTTTTTTTTAAATTTTACTTTATCACTGCATTATAAAAAGAGTCTAAACTGATTTTTTTCTTCACTTTTTAACCTTGTCCTCATGACAAACCAGTCATTCACCATAAACTATAATCTCCTCATCCCCTTATCCAAACATCTACCCATAACCCCTGCTTTCATCAAATCGTCATCACATCAGTCCAGCACCATCAATAAGGCTACATTTTTGGCTCAGTTCATCAGCTGGTGTTTATTTCATTGCTTCAGTAAACATCCAGTGTCTGTGTTCAGTCGGCCTTTCTTTCTCTCTCTCTCTCTCTCTCTGCTTGTTCATGCAGGCACGCACAGCTCGTCCTCTCTATATGAACAAACAGAGCAACAGTCCCCTGAGAGACTCCAGCACCTCCCTCATGGACCTGCTGTAACTCCACCATTGCGTTATAAATGAACAGACAGATTCAGGTCTTCCAGCAGCCAGGCCTCTGTGAGCATTAGCATGCAGTCTGAAATTTATAAGTGTACAAAACTAGTGCTGGGCAACATTAATTGCATCCAAAATAAAACTTTATTTGACATAACATATATGTGTATGCCGTGTTTATGTAACATGTTTATTTATATTTAAGATATTTCATCTAGGGTGCCACGGTGGCGTAGTGGGTAGCACGTTCGCCTCACAGCAAGAAGGTCGCTGGTTCGAGCCTCGGCTGGGTCAGTTGGCATTTCTGTGTGGAGTTTGCATGTTCTCCCCGTGGTTGCGTGGGTTTCCTCCGGGTGCTCCGGTTTCCCCCACAAGTCCAAAGACATGCGGTACAGGTGAATTGGGTAAGCTAAATTTTCCGTAGTGTATGAGTGTGAATGAGAATGTGTGGATGTTTCCCTGAGATGGGTTGTGGCTGGAAGGGCATCCGCTGAGTAAAACTATGCTGGATAAGTTGGCGGTTCATTCCGCTGTGGCGACCCCAGATTAATAAAGGGACTAAGCCGACAAGAAAATGAATGAATGAATAAATATATCATCTAATCAACTGCATGTGATGTGGTGATTAACCACTTAATTTAATCACATTTATTTGCACTTGCACATAGATATTAAAAGATGCTGTTTTTAAAAAAATGTATTATTGAATAGAAGCCTATAACAGGCTACAATGTTCATGACATTATTATTACAGACTAATCACTAACCTATCAATTAGGTTACAGCATACAGTATGATAATTGTAACTCATTGAACACTAACCAATGATATTGGTTTCAATGTCACAATTTGTTACAAATAAAGTATTGAATGTGTATTCATTGTAAAGTTGTTTTGTGAGTTGAGAACATTAATTATAAAGTAGAAACAATTTTGCTTAGTCCTCCTTAACATTTTAGTCAGTCCAGTCTATTGACATTATCGTGTGATACACACACACAGACAGAGAGAGAGCGAGAGCGCAGTACAACGCACTCCCTTCAGATCATCACCACGCACGACTACGGTTCTTGTATGGCTGTATTTCCAGCCTGATCTCACGAGAAAACGTAAGTATTTTACGTTTTGGCTGTTTAGTGGCTAATTCGTACAAATTCGTACGAGTTCAGTACGATTTAAAAAAGGAGGCGTGGCACCTAACCCCACCCCTAAACACAACCGTCATTGGTTGATGAATAATTCGTACTGAGTTAGCCACTTTTTAAAAAGTTATGAATTGCCCGTGAGATAGCGTTGGTATTTCTCAAGCAAGGATTCTGATACAGCAACGTGAAGCAGACTCTTTACAAGAGTTGCGTGTAGGGGGGAAACACGTCAAACTTAATGAAACATTTGAGGGTGCTTGGAATCAACTTAGAGAGGAATGGGCTGTCTTTGACAGCTTGCGACATCATCTGGCACATCACTGAGTACATTTACATGGATCCATATTATCCATATTATCCTTTATCCATATTCCTTTGCTCATTAAACACGCGCAGGGCCGGAGCAAGCTGAACTGGTGCTCTAGGCGAACGGTGATCACGCCGCCCTCAACCCCAAAGTGAAAAAGAAAGTGACCGGTTCGCGGATGAACGTGAGGAGCGGGAGGGAGGGGGTAGGTGTTGCGGAATAAAATGTGGAGGAGCGGGGGGTTTGCTCACTATTCTGCCGCCCTTCTCGGCCGCCTAGGTCGCCTTTATGGACGCGCCGTCCCTGAACACACGCCGGCCACAACAGGAAATAAAAAAACTGCCACTGCGTTAAATGCGTTAATTTTTTTAACGGTTTAAATACTTCAAATTAATCGACGTGCGTTAACACGCTAATTTTGACAGCCCTACTTATTTTATCTTAGTTTCTCTTTTTCTGATCATCTTATTTATACTTTACTCCCAGGTGCATGTGATGTCATGTGCCTCACTTAGGACATATGTTAGGGATTCCCCTACCAAAATATGCCTAAAACATTGATTGCCTTACAAAACTCATCCATGAGCGAAGCTTTTTGAGTTTAGTTGGTAGGCTATTTCAAACTTGAACTGCTTCGATGATTTCTTGTCACAAGCAATGCAACCTAATAAAAGCTTGGTTTTATCAGTGGCTTCACTAGCATCTCTTCCCTTCAGCAAGCCATGCAGTTCTACATTCCTTTTCAGTTTGCACCTTGTTTGTTTTGTCAATCTGTCTTTGACAAGTGACGCGATGCATTATGGGTCTAGCCACCATTTGTGAGATTCATTCATTCATTCATTTTCTTGTCAGCATAGTCCCTTTATTAATCCGGGGTTGCCATAGCGGAATGAACCGCCAACTTATCCAGCATTTGTTTTATGCAGCGGATGCCCTTTCCAGCCACAACCCATCTCTGGGAAACACATCCATACATTCTCATTCACACACACACACTATGGACAATTTAGCCTACCCAATTCACCTGTACCGCATGTCTGTGGACTGTGGGGGAAACCGGAGCACCCGGAGGAAACCCACGCAACCACGGGGAGAACATGCAAACTCCACACAGAAATGGCAACTGGCCCGGCCGGGGATCGAACCAGCGACCTTCTTGCTGTGAGGCGAACGTGCTACTCACTACGCCACCGTGGCGCCCATTTGTGAGGTATCTGAGCTAATGTTAACTGTTATATGGTTTTAGTGTCTTTTGCAGAGTCAATACAATGGTACGTTCTTTTTATGTGAAGGGCTGTGATAGCAGATAGACAGAAGTCACAAAATAAAAAAAATTAAAAATGTGTTTAACCTCCAGATTGCATCTTCATGAAACTGCAGATTTTTTTAATCAGTTTGTTTAATCAATTTTCTACTGTAGAAATAATATAAACATATTATATGACAAAGGGATGAGTAAAATATCAGCAAATGTTCTTTCTGGGAGTTATTAAGTTTTTAAAAGTCATTCATTCATTCATTTTCATTCGCTTTTCCGGGGCCACATCATGGTGGCAGCATATTTAGGAGACAACCCAAACTTCCCTCTCCACAGACACTTCCTCCAGCTCCTCGGGGGGGACGTAGTCCCTCCAGCGTGTCCTGGGTCTTTCCCGAGGCCTCCTCCCAGTGGGACAAGCCTGGAACACCTCCCTAGGAAGGCGTCTAGGAGGCATCCGAAACAGATGCCCACCCACCTCAGCTGACTTCTTTCGATGTGGAGGAGCAGTGGCTCAACTATGAGCTCCTCCTAAGTGACAATGCTCCTCAACCTATCTACTATCTCCCCTGCTAAGGAAATTGATTTTGGCCGCTTGTATCTGAGATCTAGTCCTTTCGGTCATGACCTAAAGCTCATGAACATAGGTGAGAGTAGGAATGTAGATTGACCAGTAAATTGAGAGCTTTGCCTTTTGGCTCAGCTCCTTCTTTACCATAACGGACCGATCCATTACTGCTGCCGCTGCATCAATCCACCTGTCAATCTCACGTTCCATCCTTCCTTTCTGCTTCTTTAGTGTTTTACGGTGCTTGGAATTCAGTCTTGCAGACGGTGAGTGACTGAGGCAGAGATAGATGGAGTCATTAGTGATTCAGGTGAGTATGAGGAAAAAGTGCTGATTGTTATACGTAAGCTCATTAGTCACATGTTTTAAACTAAAGAGAAAAATGTGCATGTTCAATCAATCAATCGAGCCATTTTATTTTATAAAAGGCTTGCAACTGTTTGCTGCTTTAAAAGTGTAACAATGACAGATAATTAAAAAAATTTCAATAAGTGGAGTTTATGCATAAACAAATTTCGAGAGGATCACGTGCTTATGATTGCTAGCAGCTGACTCGCATTATCCAATTCACAACGCACCAATCAGACGATTTCTAAGTTACTATAAATACCCTTGGTTCCATATCACAGCTATCTTCGTTTTGAAGAATCCCCCCTTCCACCCCTATTCCTCCTCCTTTCTAGATGGCTGGCACGGCGGCCCAGTGCTTAGCACTGTTGCCTCACAGCAAGAACGTCTCTGGTTTCAGTCCCTACCAAACCAGCCAACGTTTCTGTGTGGAGTTTGCAAGTTCTCCCCATGCTCACGTGGGCTTCCCCGGTTTCCTCCCACCGTCCAAAAACATGCAACTTAAGTTAACTGACTAATCCATATAGACACCATAGACATGCTCCTAGTAAGTAGCCATCTCCTAAGGACAATCACTATCTGTCCCTCAGCTACCCAAGCAAGGGAGTTCTCGAGATCTACCCGAGCTCACACTACCCTCTCACCTTGCAATGGGAGGGAGCCCCGGGCTCGAGGATCTTATGAGCTCGGGGCTCTCTCCTGGGACAGCATGCCAAACTAGCTTTATAATCAATCATCAGCTAAGTGTGAACTCTTGAAATGTTGATTAAATGTTGTTTGTTTCAAAACAATGCATTCCTTGCAGGCACGTGCAGAGGGGGTGGCTTTGGGTGCTTGAGCCCTTGCCCTTTTTTCTCCTGGAGAGAAAGTACCCTTTTTTCTGGGGATAATAATTATTTTTTTAATACTAATAATAATGTAATATATGTGTATAAATAAATGTGTGTTCTATTTACGGACAACTTTCCCAGTTAAGCAATAAAAAAACTAAATTTTAAAGTGTATCTTGGTTTTAGTCTACCCGCTCCAAGCGAGTTTTGAACCGACGATTTGGAAAGTGAAACCACTTTTGAGGCGAACGCCCTAATGAGGGAGCTATTTACATTGTCACTCTGTCTTCAAAAGTAAGGGGTCAGTGGAGTAACGTCTCTCAACGCCTGCATCCGCACTACACACGGACTGCATCTGGGCCATACCTGTAGCTTACAGTCTGGCCCATACACACACTACAGACGGACTGTGCGTAAAACAGGTGTTACTAGCTGACCTCTGTAACGGCAGCGCGCTATAATCGACAGAACCGCCGATGTAAATTCATCAGTCATTCATCTATAGTGTATGGAGGTGAGTAACGGTTAACAAAAGACTACATGACGCTCAAATTCAACGTCAGATATTTATCCAAAAGTTCAAAAGGAAATAGGCAATTTTGTCTTGCTAACATCCTCCATGTAATAAGTTAGCTAAAGTTTAGCACAGGGATATAGTCTGTTAGCGGAGGCCAATGTAATAGAGAAATGACAGCTGGATAGTGAATATATTCCCCTCTTGTTTTTGCAGTCATTTATTCAGAATATATAATGTTAATCGAAGCTATAAAAACATGTACATATAGGCTGGCTATGGAAGTCAGTGGCTATCACTGTGTCACTTATTCAAAATATGTTATTATTTTGTTCAACAGAAAAACAAACACCAGAAATGAACATTTACTCCACGACAAGTGTTTCCAAATCTTTGTTTCTTTATTCTGTTGAACACTAAGGAATTAAAGATTAAAGCAGATATTTTAAAGAAAGCTATAACCCTGAAATCATTGATTTCCAGAGAAGGAAAAACAAATGCCATGACAGTCAATGGTTACAGGTTTCATGCTTTCTTCAAAATATTGTTTTGTTCAACAGAGTACAAGATGACTAAATGATGACAGAATTTTCAGTTTTAAATGAACTGTCATTTTAAGGGTGAGTATGGTGAATTTAGGGTGAAATATCCTTTAATATATTTGATTTATTAAAGTACAATTTTTATTGTTATCTAATAAAAAGTGCCCTTTTTTCCTTTTGAGCCCCTGCCCCTTAAAAGGTCTCTGCACGTCCCTACTCCTTTATATTCATAATAAGTGAAGTTTATTCATAAACAAATTTCGAGAGGATCACGTGCTTATGATTGTTCCCAGCTGTTACAGCTTC
>CAIGQQ010005788.1:224272-238244 GCA_903798035.1 Danio albolineatus | reverse complement strand
GGCTCTCTCCCGGGACAGCATGCCAAACAAGCTTTATTATCAATCATGAGCTAAGTGTGAACTCTTGAAAGTGTGTACGTGCATTAGATTAATGAATATAACATAATAAAAATAATTACAAATGTAAAAATGTAATCGAAATATATAAAAAGTATGTTAAATTTAAACAATATGTAATATGATAACGTCACATTGTAAAATAATTTAATTGCCACTGCTAGTTAACTTCTTAGGATAATAATAATGTGTAATATTCATTATAAACAATTGTGTACGAATACGATGTTATAATAAGTTTAACAATTGTAGCTGAAACTTACAAGTGAGTGCTGTGTGGAGCAGTGATGCTCCATCATCATCATCATCATCATCATCATCTGTATAGCGCAGAGGAGGTGCGTCTCCTTTAATTTGCCCACGCTGTACAGCCTTGAGTGGTGGTGGAGCAGCAGTAGCTCACTGTATGCCTTTGTATGCGCAGCAGTGCTCAACTGCAGCCTGAACTGCTCGCCCTTACACAACAATTATGAGTAAAAGACGAAAAGTTGGACTTTAAGATGAATGGCTCGCTCGCGCCGCGCCACTCCCTAAAATGAAGGAAGGAAAACACAAGTAAGCGCAAGAAGAATTCCGGATCATTTCTCCATGGATATTTTGCATCTTGAAAACAACTCGGGAAGGTTGACTTTTACATTTTTATTGGTTCGTTCTATTCCTTTAGTATATGCATGCGTTAATGCATCGATGCCTTGAATGAAAGGAAATGCGTGAATGCCTTTAGCACAGTAATGCATGGGCATGCTTTGATCATCCACCTAGAGCTTGGAGCCTCTCTATCGCTGAAGCATGTCACTGCAGACACCCCGCGCTTGTCTGAACGGGTTAAAACGCTGAGCACAGCCGGTGTGATGTGTTTTTCAAGGGTGCATGAGCCTGGGATCTGAATACTCGTAATTCAAACATCTTTTTGGGGGGCAATTGGACAACACCTTAAAACGGACGCTGTCTTTGTGCAAGGGGGAAAACAAACAAATAAACAACCAAATTATGACTGAGAACATCTGATGCTCTATGGATTTTCGCCCATAAGATGAGCACGTTTGCTCAACAACAAGATGCTGCCACTCCCCAGAGCATCATTTCGGCCGTCAAGCTCGTGTTCAGGCAATTCTCCTCACTCTCTTGTTGTGTATGTTACTATCTTGTGTGATGTGAGCATGTTTGAGGCGACGCCCAACGCAAACAGCTCCCCTGTTTCTTTGCAGATCTCTGAATTGAGTCGAGGCAACGCTGAGGACACTGGGGGCGGCAGATTTTGCTGACCTTAGCATCTTTGGACCGTTTCAATGGGAAGCTCTTTGCAAATAACGCCTTAAGGGAGCCCCCCTTCGTTAATTTCTCAGAGACGCGCCGCTGTATGCTTCCCGTGCATCCTGAAGGCGTTTTACGTCTGGATCTGTTCGAGACCGGCGCATGAGATCTGGCGCAGCGAGCAGGGGGATGAGCAGGATCTTTGCAGTATACCTGTAATGAACGGCTGCTGAAAGACATCAATGACCCTGGCAACCAGACGGTTCATTAGTTCTGCTGGTGTCATGTAAACATAATCATTTAACAAATCATTTCTCTGGCGCGTTGAGGACACTTGGTGCTTGCAGGTAAGCTTGCGTAACTACTCTATGCTTATTGCAGTTTGTGGATGTGGGACTGATTATTGGACAATTTAAGTGGTGTGTTTATTACAAAAACCCATGGACGCTGCGTGAATGTGTAATTACTGTAGACACTCAAAATTAACTGCACTGAGTCATTTGTTTAAATGTGATTTTGGGCACTCAACAACCTTTTTGTTGTTGTGTTGTTCTATTTAGATTATAGCAATAAGAAATCAGTATTACTTTTTGATCTGATCCCTGAAAGATTCTTCAAATAATCTAAAATTGTTAAAATTATGTATATTTGTAAGAGTGGTTTATTAAAACATAAGTTTGTTTGCTAATTTTAGCCACCCTGTTGAGTTTTGTTCATTGGCTCAACCTGCAAGTTCACCGGTTATCCTACCAGTTTCAGAATGGGCACATAAAAAAAGCATATACTAGTAAACAGTGTAGATTAAGCTGCACAAAGCATTAAAATGCACAAAGCATTCTAATATTTTTGAGAATGTTTATTTGTCATTATGCTTCATTTGCACATATTAATTACTATTAACCACAATATTGAGTATTTAAATAATTTGTTTTGATTATTTATATATGTTTAGTATAATATCTCACATATTTGAGAAATTTTTATATCTACATACTTTATGTAGATCTTGTAATGTTCTATTATATAATCATGCTTTTTAAATTTCACAATAATTGAATATCAGTAGAAAAATGCAATTGGCTATGCAGTCTTTCTTATTTATGGCATTTATATTTTAATTGATATTTTAATTTGATTGTTCTAAATTGGGCATATAAAGTATTTGAGTGAATATATTTTTTGCGAAATATTGGAAAATTATATTAAGGTGATGCTTAATAAATATATTTATCTAGATATTTGATGGGGGCAATGCTATACAGAGATATTTTTCTGCAACTTTTCTATCTCAAGCAGTCTTGCTGTCTTGGCGAAATGCATTTTGGGAGGTTTTGGAATATCCAATTATGATTTAAGTGCACTCAGGCTGTTATTAGATTTACAGTGCATAATTGAATCCTAAGAGGAATGATACAGCCTTGCCACAGCAAGTATTGATCTTCTTGGCAGATAAAAGCAAATACAATGTGTAAAGTGGTCAGGCCGAGTTCTCCATATGATTGATAGATGTTTTTAGATGCCGTGGTTTTCTAGAGCTTTTCTCTGTGTGTGTTTCCTTAACAGTCTTGCCCTGGGTTCTTGTGCAGTGCCTTCATACGGCTTCTCTTTCATGTTTGCTGGTTTTGAGGAAAGTTCTATATTAGTTTAAAAATAAAATGCTGCATTGTCTAGTGCAGGGGTGCTCAACCCTGTTCCTGGAGAGCCACCCTCCTGCAGATTTCAGCTGCAACCCATATCAAACACACCTGCCTGTAATTATCAAGTGCTGTTCAGGTCCTAATTAATTGATTCAGGTGTGTTTGATCAGGGTTGCAACTGAAATCTGCAGGAGGGTGGCTCTCCAGGAACAGGGTTGAGCACCCCTAGTCTAGTGAAAATGAGGAATCCAAAGCATCCCACTATGGAGTACAAGAAATTCATATTAAAGGGCCACGAAACCCCCCAGTCTCAGCGTGGTGTTTTCACACCTACAGTCTGTAAAAGCTCAGTAAAGTGGGTGTGTCCAGCTCGGTTTAGGTAGGAGTGTCGGGGGAGGGAAAGAGGGAAGGTTTTGCATATAAATGGGAGTTTCCATTTGTGCACGCACTGACTTTCAAACACAAAAACACACACACACACATACACACACACACAGAGGCAGACGCAGGGTGAGAAATACAGGGACTGTTCACATGGACTTCAGTCATCTAATTATTTGCCAAATTATTAATTCGTGGACTTTAATTGCAGTTTGGCACTTTAACGTTTATTCACGAACATTTCCTGCGTGTTCCCCGTGACAAACCAGATATTAAATGTTAGTAACTGCTGAAGGAGTGCATTTTAATGGAGTATTTGAAACGCACGGCATATTTCAGGAAAATAAATCCTGCATTTCTCGGTAACTAAATGCACTCGGTAGGTAGCGTCAGAAAGCCGTGTGTGTATAGACTAATCTGTCACTAAATGCGGCGAAAAATCTACACGACAGTAATCGTTTGATTAAGATGTTTACACTTTACATGGATCTTTCAGTCTATAATACTGTAGTGATATTAACGTGCTGTAAACTCAGCAACACTTCTAATCATCTGACTAAGGTCTGTCTTTAAACACTGAAAGAGTATTGCAGACGAAACCAACTAACTTTGCCATCTTCATCAACAAACAAACACCACTAAACGCCTACTTACCGATCAGGTGACATGTTCTCTGCAAACGTATTTATGACGCGTGGTAATACACCACTTTATTCCAACTGCTTGGGTCCACACGCGAGCTTTACTCTCATCTCGGGGAAATGAAAACAAATACTTTGTTGCGGCACATTTATCAACGCAACACCGACGAACCAATCCTCTCGGCTGGCGACAAAACGTAGCGTCTCTCTGCCGTTTGAAACTTGTCACGGGCAAACGCATCTTCCTGTTTATGTAGTTCATGCATATTGATGAAGCTCCGCGTCATACACAATAGAGCGCTCTGATTGGTTTGAACAAAGGCCATGTCATGAAATAATGCAGCACGCTGACTGACGTCAATTTGTTCGCTTCCGGGTAGACGTCCACTCTACACGCTGGACCACATGCAAAGACCTCAACGGCGTGACGCAGCCTCAAAAATTCGTTTCAAACCGGAAGAACGAATTTGCTCGAAATAACGCAAAAACAACCAATTTTCACTTTTTAGTCAATTATATGTGTCCTAATAGTGTTTATAGCAGCGTGGGACACATATATGACTGTCAACAGCCCAAAAAATGTGTTTTGGTGTTTCATGGCCCTTTAAGTGAGCACATTGAATTCCTGCATGTTTCTTCGGCTCAAGTAATTGTTTTTCTGCCTTTGTATTTCTTTCAGTGTTTCCTTGGATCTAATGCAAGAAAAAGGGACTAACAATTGAAAGGGAATCCCAAATTTCCCCACTGAAATTTTTAGAGGCAACAACCATCCTGACCACAAACTGCAGGTTGCATTTATTCACAGCATGACTGTTGCCACGGGTGACCCAGCTGATGAAGCCGCAGCTCTCCCGGGTCAACCACAGGACACATATGACCCGGAACCAGACCATGAGTGCTGCGAAAGGGTGGTCATTAACATCTCTGGTCTGCGCTTTGAGACACAGCTCAAAACTCTGTCTCAGTTCCCAGAGACATTGCTTGGAGACCCTAAAAAGAGAATGCGCTACTTTGACCCTCTGAGGAACGAGTACTTCTTTGACAGGAACCGCCCAAGTTTTGATGCCATTCTCTATTACTACCAGTCAGGCGGCAGGCTCCGGAGGCCTGTCAATGTGACACTGGATATTTTTTCAGAGGAGATACGTTTTTATGAGCTTGGGGAAGAAGCCATTGAGATGTTCAGGGAGGATGAAGGATTTATTAAGGAAGAGGAGAAACTACTGCCAGAGAATGAGTTTCAGAGGCAGGTGTGGCTGCTTTTTGAGTACCCTGAAAGTTCAGGGCCCGCCCGGATTATTGCTATAATTTCAGTCATGGTTATTCTAATATCCATAGTCAGTTTTTGCTTGGAGACACTTCCAGTTTTTCGTAATGAGGAAACTGATATGCACAAAGCGTACAGAACCGACTCCAACTCAACAATTAGCTATACTTCCACCTACTTCACTGACCCTTTCTTCATCTTGGAGACACTTTGCATAATATGGTTTTCCTTTGAGTTCCTGGTGAGGTTCTTTGCATGTCCAAGCAAAGCAGGCTTCTTTGTCAATATAATGAACATCATTGATATCGTGGCTATAATACCTTACTTTATCACCTTGGGAACAGAGCTAGCAGAGAAAGCTGAGGATGGTCAACAAGGCCAACAAGCCATGTCGCTTGCCATCTTGAGGGTCATCAGATTAGTGCGAGTCTTCAGGATCTTCAAACTTTCCCGGCACTCAAAAGGGCTGCAGATTCTTGGCCAAACACTCAAGGCCAGCATGAGGGAGCTTGGGCTGCTCATCTTTTTTCTCTTCATTGGAGTCATCTTGTTTTCAAGTGCCGTTTACTTTGCAGAAGCAGACGAGCCTGACTCGCAGTTTGTAAGCATCCCAGATGCCTTCTGGTGGGCAGTGGTTTCAATGACAACAGTAGGGTATGGTGACATGGTTCCTACTACCATTGGAGGCAAAATTGTGGGATCCCTGTGTGCTATCGCCGGTGTGCTGACCATTGCCTTGCCTGTGCCTGTCATAGTCTCAAACTTCAACTACTTCTACCATCGAGAGACAGAGGGCGAGGAACAGGCCCAGTATCTTAACGTGACCAGTGTCCCCAAGATAGATTCCTCAGAGGACCTGAAAAAGAGCCGCAGTGGGTCAACCATGAGCAAGTCTGACTACATGGAAATACAAGAGGCTGTCAACAACAGTAATGAGGACTTTCGAGAGGAGAACATCAAGACCGCCAATTGCACCCTAGCCAACACTAACTATGTTAACATCACCAAAATGCTTACAGATGTATAACCACTTTGATCTGCCTTGATGAAGAAGGTGGTATAAAGAAAGGGTGTACAAACCCAAGTTTGGAAGGCTCCAAATGCCTCATGCAAGAGTATCAAGACAGAAGAACTGGAACGTGTCCATTCGATTGAAGGAACAGTAAAAAAGCCCTGTCCATCATTCCATCTCCATTCCCTCTTACAAGTTTTGGGAAACATGATTGGTGGGGGACGTTGTTTTGCATCCTTGAGTTCAGTGTCTGCATGGAGTTTGTCTTTCCTGTGTGACTGTTCTAGTAGTCGTTCTGCTTGCAACAGTAGCCAAATCGTAGCCTAACCATTTAGATACAAGTGTAGCATAGAGGGACCAATTCCTGACTCTCATTCCCCCATTCACTGCCAACCTGAAGATCCCTTAAGTCTTTTTCAAGTATATTTGTACCTGGGAAGAATTTTGTCACTCCAAATTGATCAGTGGCTGCTCAAGAGATAACAAGAATCACCATAGAGGATGTATTTCTCTGTAAATGCACAAATACCGCCTGTCCTGCCAGCCAAAACAGTGTACCATGTACCTAAAAATTTTCACATTCCATCTTGTGACGGAAAAATGCAAGACCAATCTCGGGGTGCCTGGAAGGCCAGTTACAGAGTACCTTTTTATATTTTCAAACTTGATCCCTCGTTTGCTGCTAGAGTAAAAATAACTGAAAGTGTAGTGGAGATTGTTTTGAAGTTGACCCTTTTTCCATCATCGCCATTTCTTTATACTGCATGAGTAGCTGCCCAACATTGCATAATTTCCGTCACATACTTTTTCCAGCATTGTAAACTTACAAGCATTCCATGTGTGTGAGCAATGTCTTTTTTTAACTAAAAAAATAGAGTAGATTTTTACTGTGACATTGCAGCAAATAACAGCAAAACACTAGCTCACTATGTCAGGTCACCAAAGATCAAGTTCACTGCCGCTGTTTATTGCATTTTTCTGTTTTTTTCTACATTTTAGTGACATTTCATGGTGCATCCTGCCAATAATATGATGCTGGAGAATATGGATAAAATGGTATGACAATTCCGCTTCCTTGAATAGCTTTTGTAAAAGATAGGAAATATTCTGCTACTTATGTGGTGCATGTCTGGTACAAATTCCTTGTAGCATGCATGCGGGAAAGAATAATACTTACGAAACTAGAAATAAGTATTCATATCTTTATCAGTTTATTTTTCTCTGTGAGATTAACAGTATGTGCAATATTATAAATGCTTGATTTTTTTAAGGTTACAATATTTTGTAAGTAGTTTTTTTGCTACTTGGGTCGAATAGCGAAACGGTTTTTCATTTTCATAAATTGTTTTTTTTTTAGAGATCCAAATTGAAAATCGCAGCTGTAATACCTGATTTAGTAACAAGGACATCTGATGATTTTGCCTCATTAAATGTTGGTACCTTGTGGTATGTCTAGTCTGCAGCCTATCCTCATAACTAAAAATTGTTAGTATTGTCTTTTGTGTTTAATGTGTAAAGACCAACGCTATCTCACGGGCAATTCGTAACTTTTTAATAAGTGGCTATTATAAACATAATAACGATGTAATTCGTACAATTCAGTACGATTTGCTCATCAACCAATGGTGGTTGTGTTTAGGGGTGGGGTTAGGTGCCACGCCTCCTTTTTTAAATCGTACATTTTCGTACGACTGAACTCGTACGAATTCGTACGTATTAGCCACTAAACTGCCAAAACGTAATATACTTACGTTTTCTCGTGAGATCAGGCTGGTAAAGACCCCATTAAATTGCTAGTGTGTTTTTTATATAAGAAGTATATAAAGATATATAAAGTATATATAAGTTTATAAAGATATAATTATTAGTAATTAATTATTATAGATAATAATTAATCAGCCATTCTGAGAAAATAAACTAAAATATTAATTACGTCATCCATTTAGGGGAATTTACAAAATTTGGTCAATTAAAAGTTCTCTGGAATGAGAAGGCCCTTTCTCTTAGGCCCCGTATACACTAGTGCGTTTTAGTTTTAAAAAGGCATTTTAGCATGAAAACGATCCGCGTCCACACTAGCGTTTCACTCAGCGTTTCTGAACAGATGTCCCTCCATACTACTCCTGCGAAATGTATATCACGTGACCATTCGCGCACTCTGGGCATGTGCGTTCAAGTATAAACAGGAAGCATGTGTCTCGCTGGTTCTTCCCGGTGTAACCCAAAACCGGCATTCTAAATGGGGCTTAAGCGGCTGCAAACGCGAGCGATTAGCGAGTGCTGGAACAGTAGCTTGCCTCTTGCGAATATATGCAGGTGTTGTAGTAAAAAAGGCAGAGTTTAACAGCACAATAGCGCCTAAAACAGACATTGTTTCTCCCAACGCTCCCATTTCTGTGTCCAGCAGCCACGCTTCCGTTTTCAAATGTCTCCGTTTTCCTCCATCCACACTGAGACGGAGCAGCAGAGTTTTCGAATGAAAACGGCCTCTCTAGCGATTCCAAAACGCTCTGTTTTCGTGGCTCAAAAACTCCGGCGTAGTGTGGAAGGATGGCATATCCGTGGCAAAAATAAAAACGTTTTAAAACCAAAATGCACTAGTGTAAACGGAGCCTTAGTCACACACTAGAAAACATGCTTGGCTGTTATAACCCAAATGTTGGGTTTGTCCATATTTGACCTAATGTTGGATTATAACAACCCCTCATGTTTTCTAGAGTGCAGGTTTGACAGTTTAGTTTCACTAAATTGACTAGCACCTTTTGGTATATGATGCAACTACACCAATATGCATATCCAAAATTATATTTCTCCATAAAAAGACATTTAGATGTACACATGTGTACTATTTTTAAAGTATATTATTTGTAATATATTTTATAACAATTATACCTTCAGTCACAGTTTTTAAATTATATATTTTTGAGGTTTTCTTACCAAGGATTAGTCATCATATTTGATGAAGCCATTTCATGGGGTCTTTAAAATGGGGAATAATAGAAGAAAACCTTTCGTTTGATATCCAAGTGGTCAAGGACCTATACAATGTATAGTTTAGAAGTTAAAGTTTTTGCAGTAAAACAGTTGCAGTTTTATTTTTTTTGCAGTAAAACAGTAAAGCTCTATGGTACTTAAACAGCAGATATACTGCAACCCCAGTATAAACACGCTCAACTGCCCAAGATTTTTGTCAGAATTAGATGCATCCCACTGCCAAAGTACTTGGCTGATTTCCCTGCCGCTATGTTTGTTGTTATGCTAGCCTAATGAGATGTAGGCATCCAACCACTGAGACTACATGAATTCTCTTTGAAAACGTCTCAGTGAGGCAGTACTGCCATATGCTAGAGCAGGGGTGTCAAACTCCAATTAATGACACCTGATCAAACTAATTATGTCCTTCAGGCTTGTTTGAAGTCTACAGGTTAAGGTGCGTTGAAGCAAGGATGGAACTAAGCTCTGCAGGGCTGTTGACCTCCAGGAACTGAGGCCCCGTTTACACTAGTGCGTTTTCGTTTTAAAACCCCTAAGTTTTGCTACGGTTACGCCATCCGTCCACACTACTCCGGAGTTTTTGAGGTGCGAAAACGGAGCGTTTTGAAAACGCTGGAGCGGGCGCTTTCATTCTTAAACGCTGCTGCCTCGTCTCAGTGTGGATGTGGGAAAACGGAGACCTTTGAAAACAGAGGCATGGCTGCTGAGATCCACTACGTGGTTGGGGCTTTGGGTCATTGCGTAACCTTTCCTTATTCGTCAAGCGCACATGGCTATAACGTCTCCGGCAGACAGCAGACCAGCCTTCACTGTAAACACTGTATTTTCGATAGCCATGGATGTTTTATATTCATTTGTTACTTTAAGTAACAACTCGACCTCGTCGTCTGTCCTCAAAAAGACCTCTCTTGCTTTCTTTACCATCGCGTTCATCGTTCAACCAGCGTTTGTTGACTAACAATAACCAAATGCCAAGCGAGACATGTGCTTTCTGTTTATACTTGAGCGCGCATGCCCAGAGTGCGCGAATGGTGCGTAAATGGTCACATGATATACGTTTCTGTTTGAGGGAGATCTGTTGAGAGACGCTAGTGTGGACGCGGATCGTTTTCATGCTAAAACACCGTTTTAAAACTAAAACGCACTAGTGTAAACGGGGCCTGAGTTTGACATCCCTGTCCTAGAGTAAGGTTTGCCAGTCACTCCACCTTTTCTGAAGACTTCCTAGTAACACTTTTCTTTCCCTGCCTAGAGCTTCAGGAAGCAAGGGTTAGGGTTGGAACTGGTGTTAAGCCATGCAGTATACTCACCAATTTGGAGAAAGAAAAGCGAGCGACATGTTGGGCCATTATGTTTATATTCAGCCTTAGTGGATGTGCCACTTTTCTTTGTCTTTAGCAAAGACATTACACATGAACTTATGTCAGGAGTATCCCAGCAAACAGAAACATATGCCATAAACGATTTGCTAATGTTCTCCAAATGCTTAAAGCATTCAGTTTCTTTTGAAAACCTTTACAGTAGACCCAAATCACCATCCCATGAAATACAATCACACGTGACACATGCATAAACAGGTGGTTTTGGAACATTTTTAAGGTAAAAATTAATAATTGAAAATGCGTGTTATGTGTATAGTAAGGGAAAATGTATCCAATTTATCATTATATAAACAACGGAACGTTAATGCTTTCTGAAGTAATAAGATATAAAGGGCCAACCAAAATTGTATGTAAGAACTATGAAGATTCCTATACTTAGGATTTATTTAGGATTAGTATTATGCTTGTTGTCTTAAATTGCTAACCAGTAATACTGCATGTCTGCACCAATTAACTTTAATTTTAATTTACCAGAAAAACCTTAATGATCAATTCAGAACTTTTAAGTTGTATAGTATAGCTAGTATAGTTGATGTGAAACAACAGTTAATAAATAAAGCTCGAGTTTCCTACTGAAACACCTGAAAAAAGCTGGCTATGACTATTTTACGGTCAATCACAGCTCTCAAATACACAATTGAATAAGAACTGCCTAAATTGACAGAATCCATTATACCAATTTAGTTCTGTCACTCCAACGCTATCTCACGGGAAATTCGTAACTTTTTAAAAAGTGACTAAATCGTATAAATTTTTACGATGTAATTCGTACATTTCAGTACGATTTGCTCATCAACCAATGACGGTTGTGTTTAGGGGTGGGGTTAGGTGCCACGCCTCCTTTTTTAAATCGTACATTTTCATACGACTGAACTCGTACAAATTAGCCACTAAACTGCCAAAACGTAAAATACTTACGTTTTCTCGTGAGATCAGGCTGGTCACTCCCTATTTGTTTTCATGGAGAAGGTGGGGTTTGTGACGTACTGCAACCATTAACTTGGAGACAATCATTAGTTTTAACATTTTGAGAACATCATGAAAGGCACGATTAGCATTCTTTTAAAGTTACTCAAAGAACATTTGTTCAGAACATTGAGAGAACCTTGCCAGAATGTTCCCTTTTAGCTGGGATGATAACATCAGTTAGTATGTTTACATGGACACCAATAATCATTTTAATATGATTAAGACAATACTCTGATTAAGATTACCTTAATTTGACTAAAATCATAAATCAACTAAACTGAAATGGAATTAAGATGTGAAGGATTCCTATTTTAGTCGCATTATTGAATTGCAGTGCATACATGTAAACGCCTTAATCAAACTTATTATTTTGTAGCTACATTTTGTGACACACTGTAAAAAATAAAAAGTTAAGTTAACTTTAAATTTTAAAGCAACCGGCATAGAAATGTTGAGTTTATTAAGCTTCAGTGTTTGAAGTTGTGCCAAATTAATTTTTTAAGTTGACCGAAAAGGCTGGTTTAAGTCAAATATTCATTCATTCATTTTCTTGTCAGCTTAATCCCTTTATTAATCCGGGGTCGCCACAGCGGAATGAACCGCCAAATAATCCAGCATTTGTTTTACGCAACGGATGCCCTTCCAGCCGCAACCTATCTCTGGGAAACATCTATACATTCTCATTTACACACATACACTATATGGACAATTTAGCCTACCCAATTCTGTGGGGATTGTGGGGAAAACCGGAGCACCCGGAGGAAACCCACGCAACCATGGGGAGAACATGCAAACTCCACACAGAAATGCCAACTGACCCAGCCGAGGCTCGAACCAGCGACCTTCTTGCTGTGAGGCGAACGTGCTACTCACTATGCCTCCGTGGCCCACTAAGTCAAATATACTTTATGGAATAATTTGGCACAACTTCAAACACTGAAGCTTGATAAACTCAAAACTTCTTTGCAGCCGGTTGCTTTAACATTTTAAGTTAACTCAACTTTATTGTTTGAAGATATGAAGAAATCAAAATTTAAAGTCTCCTCAACTAAATTGTTTACTAGTAAATTCAACTCTGAGCTCAAAAATATGTCCACCTGACTAACAATTTTAAACTGAATTAACAATTTGTAAGTTGGATTTTTTACAGTGCAGGATGCACACATGGCACATGCACACATGACAAGCTTAGGAGCACATTTTTGACGCTTTCATTTAGTACCTCCAAGTTTGTCATGGGGGGCATAAAAACTTAGTGAATGAAACCCAACTGTATCTGACTGCAGAGGTGGACTGTTGCTTGATAATTTGTATCTGCTGTTTTCTGTTTGCGAAATAAACTTTAGTCACTCGAAAATTAACTGAACTTGTCACAAAATTAAAAACAAAACACCCAAACTCATATACAGTCAGTGTTGGGTAAGTTACTTTAAAAAAGTAATTAATTACTAATTACTTAATCAATATTGTATTTAAAATACTTATCTAATTACTGAAAAGTAACTTAATTACTCAATAAGTAATTTAACTAAATACTTCTTGAAATCCCTATAAACCTTGAGTGGACGAATAATAGAAATGTAACTCTGTAAATAATAAATACTTAGATAAAACATATGAGTCAAACATGAAATAGTTTAGCCTTTTAGTTTTCTGAATCATCTTTATTATATTCTATTTTAAAAAATCTATAATAATTACATGCATAATAATTTTTGGTATGCAATGTAACCTTCTTAAATATTATTCTGCATATCTATTGATCAGGCAGGATCAGGCAATCTTTACAAAAAAGCATTATTTTTGGCGGTATTAGAATGAAAGCCTGTGCAGTATGATCGGAAGTGGACAAAAGGCTTAAGATTTATACGGCATGTTTTTGAACTAAATTGTGTCTCTTGTTTATCTGTGATCCGATCGAGCAAAAGGTGTCTTATTACTCTGTAAACAGAGCAGCATCAGTCATGTTAAATTCGCTGACTCCCTCTGTCACATCTGCGTAGTCATCCTAGCCTTTCTCATAGTAATCTTCATGAACCAGCCC
This sequence comes from Danio albolineatus, assembly GCA_903798035.1. Classification (NCBI taxonomy): domain Eukaryota; kingdom Metazoa; phylum Chordata; class Actinopteri; order Cypriniformes; family Danionidae; genus Danio; species Danio albolineatus. Next base: position 224,606 of record CAIGQQ010005788.1, on the reverse strand, counting down.
ATGTAAGGTGCGCGATAGCCTTGAAAAAGCCGCGCGCTACAGCACACAGGCGCGCAATGAGGAAAAATAAATTGATTAATACTGTAATGTTCTTGTCTGGGAATATTTTTATTTCGTAAAACAGCCACTCGCTTCAGCTGAGTCCGACATCTTCCGCTTTATGACTAGCAGCAAACTGGCGCGCGGCGCTATCGCATGCATCTGCACTACGATGATTTTAAAGCGACAGAGTTTACTTTTACCTTTAGAAGATAAATTAATAAAATTGTGTAAGATTATTCAGCAAATTTAATTATTTTACAATGTAACGCAGGTACATTATAAGTAACTGTAA
>CAIGQQ010005788.1:195906-209272 GCA_903798035.1 Danio albolineatus | reverse complement strand
GCGTTTCTTCCGTTGTTTGTGTTTTGACCAATTTGCTGCGCGTTTCTTTTGTTGTTTGTGTTTTGACCAATTTCCTGTGCGTTTCTTCCGTTGTCTGTGTTGTGAGAATTTGCAACAGGTGTGCTGTCAAATTGATGAAGATCGTTGGGTGTGTTTTGAGCATAACGTGCATTAAACCAATCAGAGTCTCATCTCCCATTCTCTTTAAAGCCCCAGACACACTGCACTTTTCTCCCCATAGACTTCCATTCATATGCATGTGAATGCGATAAGTTTTGCAGTTTGCTGCGTTGGAAAGTTCCAGCTTGGTGAACTCTGGCCTGCAAAATCGCATCATGTGATTGCGTGAGACCAATCAAAGATCAAAACATGACCTCTCTGGACAGAAATTTAAAATATGGAGCAATCTCTTGCTTTTTTGTTATTGTCTAATCATCTTGTTTAATCCTGCCCCTTTTCGCAGCGCCGTACAACAGAGTTTCGCATGCTCAAACTCTACTGTGACCGCAGTTTGAGGGTCAGTGGCATTGCAGCATGGCATTGCTATTAAATGGCAGACTTTGTAAGTGGAAAAACTGAATGCTTCACTAGCAAGAAAACAGTTAACCAGACCATCTGCAGCGTGAGGATAAAGTATGAACCTCCTCCATTCGCCCTCTTTACTTTCTTTTTACTTTACTTTTACTCTTTACTTTCATGCACAAGGAAACGTGAACAATGTCCCAAATAAACATTGACCCCCAGAAAATGATGTCTGCCAGCTGTCTTTGCTGTCTCCACATGTGAGGATCTGCAGCTCTGGAGACACAAAACCTGAGTGTAACCTTAAGTGATCAGATATCACAGACCATAATGCAGTAGCTCAAAAGTATTCTACATTTTGTGAGGAAGTGCAGAGACCACAGTGGATCGATGGAGCTGTGGGTCGATGGTAATTGATGAAGGATGTGCCCTTTACTCGCCTTTCACATCTAAAAGAGAACAGTAAATGATAGGTCAGATGCTAAATGGAAAAAAACACAGTATGTTAAATTGACATTAATTGCATGGTTTTCATATTTACTTGTTAGTGAGTTTTTTAATTTATGTTGAGATGAAGACGCACAATTGACTTTATTTCTGAAATTTAAGAGTAAGGAGTTGTCATTTTTGTTAGTGTTCCATTTGTTTAACTACAACAAATGACCAAACATTAGAAATGAGTGATATTTCCCAAGTTATGTTTAGCAATATACAGAGAGTGCAGAATTATTAGGCAAGTTGTATTTTTGAGGATTCATTTTATTATTGAACAACAAACATGTTCTCAATGAACCCAGAAAATTCGTTAATATCAAAGCTGAATATTTTTGGAAGTAGTTTTTAGTTTGTTTTTAGTTTTAGCTATTTTAGGAGGATATCTGTGTGTGCAGGTGACTATTACTGTGCAGAATTAATAGGCAACTTAACAAAAAACAAATATATACCCATTTCAATGATTTATTTTCACCAGTGAAACCAATATAACGTCTCAACATTCACAACTATAGATTTCTGACATTCAAAAACAAAAAACAAAAACAAATCAGTGACCAATATAGCCACCTTTCTTTGCAAGGACACTCAAAAGCCTGCCATCCATGGATTCTGTCAGTGTTTTCGTCTGTTCACCATCAACATTGCGTGCAGCAGCAACCACAGCCTCCCAGACACTGTTCAGAGAGGTGTACTGTTTTCCCTCCTTGTAAATCTCACGTTTGATAATGGACCACAGGTTCTCTATGGAATTCAGATCAGGTGAACAAGGACCCTTCTTTTAGACTCTTTCTTGCCAGCCACGCTGTGGAGTACTTGGAAGTGTGTGATGGAGCATTGTCCTGCATGAAAATCATGTTTTTCTTGAAGGATGCAGACTTCTTCCTGTACCACTGCTTGAAGGTGTCTTCCAGAAACTGGCAGTAGGACTGGGAGTTGAGCTTGACTCAACCCGAAATCATCTTTGATGATACCACCCCAAACCAGTACTCCACCTTGCTGGCGTCTGAGTCGGATGGAGCTCTCTGCCCTTTACCGATCCAGCCACGGGCCCATCCATCTGGCCCATCAAGACTCACTCTCATTTCATCAGTCCAAAAAAAACTTGAGATATTTCTTGGCCCAGTCTTGACGTTTCAGCTTGTGTGTGTTGTTCAGTGGTGGTGGTTTTTCAGCCTTTCTTACCTTGGCCATGTCTCTGAGTATTGCACACTTTGTGCTTTTGGGCACTCCAGTGATGTTGCAGCTCTGAAATATGGCAAAACTGGTGGCAAATGGCATCTTGGCAGCTGCACGCTTGACTTTTCTCAGTTCATGGGCAGTTATTTTGCACCTTGGTTTTTCCACACGCTTCTTGCGTCCCTGTTGACTATTTTGAATGAAACGCTTGATTGTTCGATGATCACGCTTCAGAAGCTTGGCAGTTTTAAGAGTGCTGCATCCCTCTGCAAGATATCTCACTATTTTTGACTTTTCGGAGCCTGTCAAGACCTTCTTTTGACCCATTTTGCCAAAGGAAAGGAAGTTGCCTAATAATTCTGCACACCTGATATAGGGTGTTGATGTCATTACACCACACCCCTTCTCATTACAGAGATGCATATCACCTAATATGCTTAATTGGCAGTAGGCTTTCCAGCCTATACAGCTTGGAGTAAGAACATGCATAAAGAGGATGATGTGGTCAAAATACTCATTTGCCTAATAATTATGCACTCCCTGTATAAACATAACGCATCACACCTGCAAAAAAATAGTCACATCAATCAACCAACTTCCGCCAATTGGTGAAGTTTTTTAATCGCCGCTGTCGCCACTGGCTTGCATGGTTCGGGACTTGTAGAGCTGCGCATCGATGGATTACTCTTCAGGGTTTGAACTCTCAGCAGTGAATATTAAAGCACACTGAACTGAACTAACCTGAACGTCAACACTGAAAACTGGACTGACACTTTTACACTTTAGTTTCAATTTACTATAATCCATGTTAATCTACATCGTAAAAGCGCTATACAAATAAAGATGAATTGAATTGAATTTATTCTTGCACTGCAGATGTTTTGTTTAACTGTTTTCTCCCTAATGAAGTCTTCAGTTTTTCCACTTACAAAGTCCACCATGTAAATAGCAAATACGCAAAGGCGCGACACAACTGACTCCTAAAGGGAATGGGAGACGAGGTTTAATGCACGTTATGCTCTAAATTCACCCATAACTAATTTAAGAGAATAAGCAGCCTGATCTCATGAGAAAACGTAAGTATTTTACGTTTTGGCAGTTTAGTGGCTAATACGTACGAATTCGTACGAGTTCAGTCGTACGAAAATGTATGATTTAAAAAAGGAGGCGTGGCACCTAACCCCACCCCTAAACACAACCGTCATTGGTTGATGAGCAAATCGTACTGAATAGTACAAATTACATCGTACGAATTCATACGAATTAGCCACTTTTTAAAAAGTTACGAATTGGCCGTGAGATAGCGTTGGAATAAGCACAACCCTGTTAGACCATATGCCGTGGCACAAACCGTATTTTTCTGTCCTTAAAATAGCAAAAGTAGATTCAGACACGCCTTTTATGCTTTAACGACATGCTCTTTAGACTTTGCACCTATAGTTAAAATAGAGCCCATCGACAGCTAATGGTCACTCAGCACAACATCACCCACTCGAGCTCTAATATGCAGCTGAGAGCTCAATGAGGAGAGAGACGAGTTCTGGGCCAAGAGAAAAAACACACCTCTTAATGGATGGGATTTGACATACTGTAATGGATTGTGCTGCTCTATTGTGATTGTGAACGATTGGAGAAGTCTGCATTGAGAAGACAAGTACAATATTAATATCCTCTCTCAGACAAACACTCGAGATGAGTGTCAATTCAGTAAAATTGTGTGTGAAGTTGTGTGCTTTTTGTGCCATTTTTGCGCCAAATGCTGACAACTGGCCAAGATGGGAGGAATAACAGTGAAAAGAGAGAGCGAGTCTGTAGAGCTGCTGTAAAATATTCATGGGGGGAGGATATTTTAAGACCCCTCCTGTCTGCTGGGATAAGATGAGAATACATGAAACGACTTACATGATGTACCATCATCTTCTCTGTCATCCACCGTAAATGGAGACCTCCTCCTTTTGAGATAGTGCTGCAGTTCTGTGTTACAAAGTTCAGCTACAGTTCTAAAGATCAATGATGCTGAGTGATAGTTCAGCAGGCCTCCTTTGATGCCACTAGCAGACAGCTGGTCAGAATATTTAGATTAATTCTATATTTCTTAAATGCTTTCTTCACACTAAAAAATCCGGGGTTATTTTTTCTACCCAAATGTTGGGTTGAGGCATTTGGGTAATTTTTGGGGGTTATTTTCAGAGTCTTGGGTAGTTTTTGGGTAGTGCTATGTAACCCAAACTTGGGTTATTTTCTGGGTAATAATTTCAAAGACTTGAATCAATGCAACCTTAGCACCACACAGGCACATCAACCCAGCTCCTTGGGTCAAATCAACTCCCAGCAGGGGCTGATTGCGATGCCACATATATATATTATTATTATTATTAATGTTTATGAGCAACCCATAAACATGAAATGACTTGTTTGAAATGCAGTTCATAATTTGTATTTGGTTTTGTATGATCTCTGAGGTAAAGTGTATTTACAGAGTGTAATGTGCTGAAAAAAATGTAATAGAACAAAAAAATGATGCCTTTAAAAAAAAAAGAATAACCCTGCACTCTTACCACTTTAAGTTCTCTTTTGAACACAAAATAAGATACTTTGAACAATGCTAAATACTGTAGCTATAAATATAAATAACCCAGCACTCTTATTGCTTTAAATTCTATTTTAAACACAAAATTAGATACTTTCAAGAATGTTGAAAACTATCCCTGTAAATAGGAATAACCCAGCACTCTTACCACTTTAGATTCTCGTTTGAGCACAAAATAAGATACTTTGAAGAATGCTGAATACTATCCCTGTAAACAGGAACAAATGTAATGGAACAAAAAATGAATAAAGCTAATACATTATTCACCTGTTTGTTTGTTTTTATGTGGTTAATGATTTTAAAAGAAAGCTAAAAATTACATTTGAAAATATAACCTCCTAATTAAGTCGAACTAACTTATTATTTATGTATAAATAACCAATTAATAGGTAGATAAAAACAACCCATTTTTGGGGTTAAAAATAATAACCCAATTAATTGGGTTAATTTAACCCCTGATGTGTTCTGTCCTATATTTACCCAGCAATAGGGTTAAAAACAACCCAATTTGGGTAGTTTTTAACACTGTGTTTTTTAGAGTGTTTCTTTCTTTCTTTCATTATTCATAATTATAATATTGAGTTATATGTATCTAAAAAGGCGCCACGGTGGCGTAGTGAGTTGCACGTTCGCCTCACAGCAAGAAGGTCGCTGGTTCGAGCCCCGGCTGGGTCAGTTGGCATTTCTGTGTGGAGTTTGAGATGGGTTGCGGCTGGAAGGCCATCTGCTGCGTAAAAAATATGCTGGATAAGTTGGCCGTTCATTCCACTGTGGCAACCCCAGATTAATAAAGGGACTAATCTGACAAGAAAATGAATGAATGAATGAATATTTCCAAAAAAGCGGCAACACCAAAGCTAAAAAAATACAACATTTATTAAATTAAAAAGGCTGACACAGAGCGTGTAACGTTTCGAGCCTCCAGCTCTTCATCAGACTTATAATATTAAGTTAACAATGTTATATTTTATACCATGCTTAGTCATACCACATAATAATAATAGTAATAATAATAACTTTATTGTTAACAAATTATTGTAATATTTTCATGTGAATAAATGATTTATAGGTAGCAAACTAAACTAAATAAATAAACTAAATATATAAATCACACACGCACACACCTCTGTCCTCTGCTCTAATTGACTATAAACAACAAATAGATTTTCACGTCAGACTTATTGATCCTCTTCTGGTAAAATACGGTTCTAAACCAACATTTCATCTTAACATGGGTTCATTCATTCATTCATTCATTTTCTTTTCGGCTTAGTCCCTTTATTAATCCGGGGTCGCCACAGCGGAATGAACCGCCAACTTATCCAGCATTTGTTTTACGCAGCGGATGCCCTTCCAGCCACAACCCATCTCTGGGAAACACATCCATACATTCTCATTCACACACTATGGACAATTTAGCCTACCCAATTCACCTGTACCGCATATCTTTGGACTGTGGGGGAAACCGGAGCACCCGGAGGAAACCCAGGCAACCACAGGGAGAACATGCAAACTCCACACAGAAATGCCAACTGGCCCAGCCGGGGATCGAACCAGCGACCTTCTTGCTGTGAGGCAAACGTGCTACTCACTACGCCACCATGGCGCTAACATGGGTTCATTCCGCATTATTCATATGCTGCCCAATCTTTATTTATTATTTTTATTTATTTTTAATTCAATGCCACAAGAACAAGAGGTATTACATTTCACATATTTGAACATAGTGAAAGAGAAAAAGTATGAAATATATATATAAAATAAAATTACATTTACATGAAATTGAATGTTTTCGGGGCATTACATGTTTTCAGTGCTTTTTTTTGTTTTGTGATTGTTCTAAAAGATTTACATTTACTTTGACGTCATTAACAAAATGGGGAAAGTTAGGTTTACACTCTTAAAACAAACGGTTCTATATAGAACCAAAAATGGTTCTATCGAGCGCTTCATATATGGAACCCCAAAAAGGTTCTATATAGAACCATTTTAAGGGTTCATTAAATAGAACCCCAAATGGTTCTTTGAATTCAAGTTAGATGGTTCTATTTAGAACCATTTAAGGGTTCTTTTTGTTTATTAATGAATTATTGCTACTTATTAATGAATAAAAAATAAAACCAATCCAGACAATTCAAATTGTTTAAATTTATTCAATCCATTATACAAAATATTTTTTAAATAATACTTAAAATTGCACCTCTGCATACTTTGCATTGGACAGCAGATCTACCTTAACAGTTTAATGACATTCAACAATGTAATTGTAATGATTTCACTTTTATACGCTTTTTTACTGTTTGAGCAAATACAGAGCTTAACTTTCACACATCTCTAAACGGAAGAGAAATATATCACAATGCAGATGGAAACAATACACAAAACAATATCAATGCATCTATTAAATAACACTACAATTTCAAAAAGTGGATGGTACATGTATGTATTGGTCATCACAACATCCATTTTTATACATATTTTTTAACCTCACATCAAGCAGGTCACTGGTTCGAGTCCCGACTGGGCCAGTTGGCATTTCTGTGTGGAGTTTCCAAGTTCTCCCAGTTTTCTTGTGGGTTTCCTCTGGGTGCTTCGGTTGACCCCACAGTCCAAAAGCATGTGTACGGTATAGGTGAATTGGCCATAGTGAGTGAATGTGTGTAGATGTAAGAGAATATGGGTGTTTCCAAGTGCTGGGTTGTGGCTGGAAAGGGCAGATGAATTGGTGATTCACTCCACTGTGGTGCCTCTGATAAATGAGGAAGTCGAAGGGTAGCGAGTGAGTGTTGTATACTGACACTTCAAGCCTACAGTAGGTGGAATCAGGAGAGCTGTTGAATCCTGGTTGGTGTAGGACCTTTGGATTTCTGTAAAACAATATTTTAATGTTGAGTACTTTTAACCAATTAACATAAGTCATCAAATAGAATTACAGTTATAATCAATATTAAAGTGTGTGTGTGTTTGGAGGATATGGGATGTAATATAGGGAGTAGTTACCTTCTGCAGTTTCCTCTGCTGGTCCAATGAGACTGTCATGGAGCACTTCTTTCTTTCCTTCCCTTTTTTAGGCCATTTGTTTTAATGATGTTTCTGTGTACTTCACCAAGTTTTCAGCATCCTAAATCCAAAAAAACATTTTGTTTACTTCATGTGTAAGTTTCCAAATAACACATTTTCAGCAATACAAGTTCATTAAACTTGTTCATTAAAATTGATCTCAAAACTATTTAACACACAATGTAACAGTGTTTACTCACAAGCTCTGGCACTCCAAGAAGAAAAAAAACTGCTCCATTAGTTCTGCAAACCCCTCCATAATCTGTACTCTGGAAAAGGGTCTTTCATTCGGTTCTTGACTTATGAGTATCTGGTGTCGCATTCCAGGTCCATCACAATCTGAGGTAGGAAGACAGCATTTTAGAGTGTGTAAATATGAATTTATATCACAGAATTAATCTACCTTTGACATAAACTGTATTGAACTGAACTTACCTTGTGTTAAGTTCCTCAGAGTACAGTTCACTTCCTTTTCATCCCATTATTTTGTTTCATTTGCGAGATGATTGATGAGCTCACCACTGAAATCCTTTCTTTTTTAAATTTGTTTTGCAGACATTGCAACAAATCCTGTAGGCAAATTTACACTTTATTTCAATACATATTTTTTTCTCTGCAGGACTTTTAAATAAGCAATGACCCTAATATTCTCACTGTACAAACAGCAGCAATAAGTAATAGAACATTTTTGTGATAAAAATATTATTTCAGTACACAACAACCAAGTCTGACATATGCATGTTATAAAATACAATATTTACCAGGTGTCCTTGTTGATGATAATTGTGCCACAATTATGGATGTAACGCATGTCCTTCTTTAAGCTGGGATCTTTCCTCTTCAAAGCTACTTGTGTCCTGCAGACCAAGGTTGGGAACTTAATATGGGTCCAATTACTCTTTCTGTAATCATGAATACAATGTTAAAGTCTTTTATAATATTCATTTCATCATACTTAATAAATACAGTTTGTTTAGATTTAAAAACAATGATACATACCAAGCACAAGATTTATGACGCAGTTGTTTCCAGGCTATTTGAAGAAAAGCAAGATATACATTAAAATATGAATTTTAAACTTATTTAGCACAATATATACATATGTAGCCTATATTTAACAAGGTTCAATATTTCACAATACATTTAGCCTGCATGTTTGTATGTGCTTCATAAATAACACCTGATCTTTCATTTCAAACAGAGGATAGATACTGAAAATTACACAGCCAGAAAATGTAAAAAGTTTGTCCACAGCAGAGGTCATGGTTTCAACATTAGGAAGAGAGGCAAAAGAGTCATTCTTTGACAATTACATACCGGCATCCATGTCCTAAAGAACTGATGGAAACAAACTGTGGCTGAGCTGACTTCAGGGTCCCCTTCATGGATTCAGTGAGCAAAGATGGAACATTGGTACCAGCCTTTAGAAATGAAACAATGAAAACCATTAGAAAATTGCTGCATTAGAAACAATTTTGTTTATCACAAGCTAACACAGTAAAAACCATACCATAGGTATGATACAGTACAGCAGATTTCACACAGCACTTACTTCTAGCAACAGTTCTCCCAGATGCCGTGGGTGGAAGAAGATGAATGAGGATCTTCAGCATAGAGTAACACAGCTCATCTTGAAGAAGTGAAGATGCAGGTCACATGCAAAATAAGAATTAAATTTATTAAAATGAATTAATATGTATTTGTAATAATTACTTTATCATAAATTGAAAATTAAAATTTACATTACGTTTTCTTGTTTAAACTATGTTTACAAAAGTGTGCACAGGCAACAGACATTTTGGCTGAAGTTCATACCATCATGCTGATTGTCAGACTTCTCCAGCAAGTATCTGATGTCATTTTTCCTCTCCAAGGACACTATTCCCTTGAGATTTGGAATTATGTTCCTTTCCCGTTTCTGGATTGACAAATCCTCTTTCCCATCTGCAAGCTTGGAAAATTCAATGTCTACCTTCAAAAAAAAACAAAAAAAACAATAATTTCCTATTTAAATTAATGTAATAAATTGCAAACAAATACAGCTTACATTGACTTAAAAAAAACACTTACATGTTTCTTTACAAGGTCATTGACAGCAACTTTATCAATAACCTTTCTTAAGGAAATAGACAGCGTCTTTGTCTCTTCGTGTTCTCTCAGGATTGTATTTTCTTCAAGCAGTGTCAGCAATCTATTTGTGGTGCCAGTCTGAGTTTTATCTGTTCAATGACATTAAGAAATGACAAAAACATTTTATTTATTTAAATATTTACTATTATATAATATTAAAAGTGAAAGGCATTATTCATTTACCCATAATGAATGCACACTTCTTTCTGATGAATCAGGGATGTTGCTTGTAATATATTATATTTAAAATTTGTCATGCTCCATGCCAACTGTGAATAGTTTTCTCCATGTTTCCTTTCCGTCTATGAGCAGTTGCAAGAGCTCGGTGTAGAAGTGTTAGAGTAACTGTAATTTGTTCCTCGACTTCCTTTATCTAAGTAAAAGGGAAAGAAATCCATATATACACAGCACAGTGAAAAAACAAATACATGTAACAGTGTACAACAATACAAAGCATATTTTGAATAGTATGTGACTAGACGGGTGGCCCAAAATGGCGCGCAAGTTTGATTACAATAAAGGTTTTCATATTTAGACATTTTTTTATGAATTTGCTCACACCAAGGCGCCATTTGTTGTCTGTCCGCAGCACCCAGCTAACCTTAAGTCTCGGGCTGATACACAAATTACTGTCCAAGGGCATCATCATTAAATAGCATTATGATTACGTAACGTTATAGAATGTCTCCGGCGTAAGATAACGCTACCTCGAGTTCAGAGACGCCGAGGCTTTACGTTCACATTCACACACTCAACATTCACGTTCACATCAATTATAAAGTGACGCTAACTTTCCTACCGAAATCACAACAAACCTATGCTAAGTCTTCCGCTTGATACGTGTTATTAACAATTCTGCAAACACAAGTTTACAAAAATCGCGCCAAATGGGTTAACTGTTAACCTAGCTTGCGACAAAGTTAATAGGTCACCCGTGTAGTACGATACACAGACAACATAGTAGAAAAAACAACTTCTAGGACAACAAACACAAAACATTCTTAAGCAAAGTGGAAAAATATTGACTGTCGTAGACGAATTGTAATTAATTTCACTCACCTGAGGCAGAGAGCTTCATATCCGACAGGGCCGTGGGAGCGATGGTTGAAAATGAACGTCACTGCGCATGCACTTAGCGCGCGCGCGCGCACGTTCACAGCGCGTACATTTCACCCAGGTATACTCAAATACTTATTTTATATTGCCAACATGATAATTAAATTACATAAATACAGTAGACATCGCCCTTTGACTACAGGTAAAATAAATGTGCATTTTATACAGTATGTGTAGTGCTTAAATGTAGTAAAACCAAACAGAAAGGGATTTTGGTTTAACACAGCCATTGTGTAAACAGCTAAGCACAATATTAACACACAATGTGTCTGTAGCAACACAAGATTTTTAAGAGTGAAGTTATCGTGATTATTAGTTTAAAATAAATTATTAAAATATAACAACACACTGAACAGTCTAAATAAACTGATTATTTTATTTATTTCACAAAATAATTCGTAATAAATGTTAAATATTAAGCATATATAAATAGTAGTTATATTGTAATGTACAAACCTGCATGAAACAAAAATCCTATCATACATTGATTACGTTTTTGACCATAGCAGTCATTTTATTAGGTTTTGACTCGAAAAGCGTTGTCTCTCTGTGTTATAGCTTATTATTAGTTTATAATCTTTACTATATAAGTATGTTATAAATCAGAAATTATAGAACCATTTTAATCAAAAAGGTTCTTTGCACTCAAAGGGTTCTAAATAGAACCATTTTTTGGGTAAAAGGTTCTACTGGCCAAGTATAGAACCCTAGGGTTCTATATAGAACCTCAAGGAACCTTTTTTTTTTAGAGTGTACATTGAGCCTATGTATATGGTATTTTCCTAATAACATTCATTCATTCATTTTCTTTTCGGCTTTGTCCCTTTATTAATCCGGGGTCACCACAGCGGAATGAACCGCCAACTTATCCAGCATTTGTTTTTACGCAGCGGATGCCTTTCCAGCTACAACCCATCTCTGGGAAACATCCATACACACTCACTCACAAACACACACTATGGACAATTTAGCTTACCCAATTCACCTATACCGCATGTCTTTGGACAGTGGGGGAAACCGGAGCACCCGGAGGAAACCCACGCAACCACGGGGAGAACATGCAAATTTCACACAGAAATGCCAACTGGCCCAGCCGAGGCTCGAACCAGCGACCTTCTTGCTGTGAGGCGAATGTGCTACCCACTAGGCCACCGTGGCGCCTTCCTAATAACATAAATAAATTAAAAATATGTTGCCCTTTAAAGTTCAAATTCTCATTATCAGAATAAAACAGTACATCAAAAATTCTATTTTATACTCCATTTTTTTTGTTAATAAACAATTCCAAATCTTTCCAAAATATTCTTGAGTAAATACAATGAAAAAAAAAGACGCAATATTGTTTCTTTTTCTTGACAACAAAATTCACACACATATGAAATATTAAGTTTGAATCTTTCCAAAACATGTTTAGCAGGGTAAATTCTATGAAGTATTTTGTACGACACTTCTTTAATTTTGTTATTTATGCAAAACTTGTCAACTTCCAAACTTTAACCCAAGAAATATGATCAAATAATGAAAGCCAAAAATATCTTGCTATAGATAGAGACGGTGAGCAGAGAGCATTCCTTATAACCTTATTATTGCACTGTTGTTTTGAAACATCAATATTTTCAATGAAAATGTTTTCACGAGGATTAATGCTAATTTCTTCTGACATACAGTTTTTTTTTAAAAGTAGCACCACACCCTTTGGAATTGCATCCAAAACAATAGCGAATTCTCTCGGTTTACCTGGTAATTATTATTATTTTTTTATTTTTTATTTCAGCATAAGATAACAAATATCCATGAGGATTAAATAACTGCCTTGCTAAGAAAATACCATTATTGAACCAATTCTGATAAAATAAAGATTTGTTTTTAAATAAAACATCCTTGTTATTCCATATGTAATGCTGGCCAGTCTTTATGTGCTGCTCTGGGTCATTTCTAAATACGTCAATGCAAGATTTTATAACCAGATTAATGACAGCGGTGTTTTCAACTGCAATGTCTCTCAATGTCCGGCAGAAGGCGCGTGTTACACAGTTACAGAGCAGTGCTCGAGTCTAATGAAATTCAAGAATAGAGTAAATGAACACTGTTGAGATTTTGTTCGATTTACATTCGTTTCACCCTACTCTACTCCACTATGAATGAAGTAAGTCAATGAAGTCCAGTCACGCACAAATTACACATGTACAAATGCTAATATGCATACATTGTCGCCATAAATGCTGTACCTTTATTATTATTATTATTATTATTATTATTATTATTATTATTATTATT
>CAIGQQ010005788.1:184218-195896 GCA_903798035.1 Danio albolineatus | reverse complement strand
TTATTATTATTATTATTATTATTATTATTATTATTATTATTATTATTAACAAATACTGCAAAAGCAATATACATATTTAATATAATAAAATTCTGCATATATTAACAATAATAATAATAATAGTTATTGTTTTTGTTATTATTATTATTATTATTAATATTTTTACGATTTTTATAGATTGGATTTTGTTTAATACATAGTTTATTTTAAATAGTTTACTTTTACGTTTTATATTAGCCCCTATTATTATTACCAATAATAATAACAATAATAATAATAATAATAATAATAATAATAATAATAATAATAATAATAATAATAAAATAATAATAATAATAGTTATTGTTGTTGTTATTATTATTATTATTATTATTATTATTACGATTTTTATAGATTGGATTTTGTTTAATACATAGTTTACTTTTAAATAGTTTACTTTTACGTTTTATATTAGCCCCTATTATTATTACCAATAATATAAACAATAATAATAACAATAATAGTTATTGTTGTTGTTGTTGTTGTTGTTATTAATATTATTATTATTATTATTATTATTATTATTATTATTATTATTATTATTGTTATTATTATTGGTAATAATAATAGGGGCTAATATAAAACGTAAAAGTAAACTATTTAAAAATAAACTATGTATTAAACAAAATCCAATCTATAAAAATCGTAAAGAATTATGTTATTCATGTATTTACATGATGATAATAATAATAATCATCATCATCATCATAGTAATAATAATAATATTAACAATTATTATTATTATTATTATTATTATTATTATTATTGTTGTTGTTGTTGTTGTTGTCGTTGTTGTCGTTATATTGAGACTCTTGTAATTGAAATGTTTCGTTATTGGACAGCAGCACATCTGCTAGTGGTTAGTTTGTCCAGCCCACATCAGATCAGAGTTCCGCTGACAGATCAAACTCACACACTGATGTTCTGCCTGGAGATAAGATGTACAACCACTTCACCAACACCTGGAAACTCACAATCTGCGCTTCAGAATCCAGTGACCACTCGAGACGCCAGCTCCTCGTTATTCAAGATTTTTTCCATCGTGTCTTGGTGAAGCGTCGCGCACTGTTTACACGCCTCTGAGCTCCTCTGCGCGTCATCGACAGCTGTTGCACAGGCGCGCGCTTTGGGGCTCGTCGCTGTTCCTCACATACAGTACACAGGTAATGACGACATTTACACCTGAGCAAAACGTTTAACATTCAAGACAGACTTTGTTTAGATGTAAGATATAAGTGAGTGGTTTGTCGGAGAGATGTGTGGAGAATTATTCATTTATTTATTTTGTATTTACAATGGCAAAACTTTGGAATGTATTATTATTATTATTATTATTTTGTGTATTGACTTGTGTAGCAACCACAGCGTTACTACAAATACTATGGTTGTTTAAAACTATGGTTGATTTGTTAGTTTGTGTTTAGGTGTCATTGAATAACATTCAGGTCTCACTTCTGTAAACAAATATAGGCTACCCTAAACTTTTCTGAAAACTACATTCACTGACGTCACTAGGGGGATAGTTATGACATAAAAAAAGAGAAAATATGGACAAAAAAATAGTGAATTGGAAAAAAAACAGGAAAGACTATAAAAATAATAATTTAAAAAATGTCAATCTCATTAGGAATTGTGAATGACGCTAATAAAAACAACAACAGGGGAATATTAGAATTAATATGACGAATGGACTTAACATTTTAAAGCTATTTGTTATACTCTATAAACCTAAATTGTTATAGCTTTTGTTTGTTTTATATTGGTTTATAAATTTAATGTTTTTTTATTATTATTATTATGTCCGATATTTGTAATTCTTTAAATGATTTTAATATAGCTTAGACCAGTGGGTCTCAACTGGTTTGGCCACGGGACCCACATTTTTACATGGTCATCAAGCTATGACCCAAATTTTTAGGAACTGTAATATAATTTTAGGAATTATAATTAGATTGTATGTATTTGTTAACAAACACAAGTAGTGACAGAAAAATCATGAGAAAATCAGCAAGACTTACAAATAAACAATATTTTATTGCTGTCATTTAACAAAATGTGTCAAATTATAGAAATATTACAAAGTAAAAACGACAAACACTGTAAACAGTGGTTAGGGTAAGGAAAGGTTGTTACCGTAAACAAAACTGAACTGTTATTAAAACATTAACACTGATTCTGTTGAACAGAACAAACCAGCCAATTGTAAAATGATTAAAACATTCATAACCATTTTTACATCTAATATGACAGCAATTATAAACATCTGTTTCACTTAAGAGTAATTTGGGAAGATAATGAGATAACTGAGGATGTGCTTTACTGATGTGATAAGAGTTTCAAAGTCAGGAGTGATGGTAGACAGTGCTCCCCGAAGATCGTGCTCTATATACAACCTGTTCCTTTGCTGGACTCAAGCTGCACCAAGGAAGAGAAGCCACTTTCATACAAATACATAGTTCTGAACGGGATGGGTTTGATCGCACTCTCAGATCGCGAAAACTGGGAGAGGCTTACTTCGCTGAATTTCTGTTTCAGCGTCTTATCACATGAAAGCTCCACGAGCTGACTCTCTATGTTGCTCGGCAACATGACGCTTTCCACGTCGATTCCAAAGGGATCGGTTGTCGTGCGCGCATTTCAAAATAAAAGTCCGGTATACGCAAAACAAGTTTAAAATTAAACTTTTGTTGTTTTTTTGACCACACACTCCGCGACCCACTGAAAATGTTCCTGCGACCCACCAGTTGAGAAAGTCTACAAAACTGAATATGCCAGTTGTAAAGCTTTATGTCTTTCTGTTGTATTCTTATGTGAATACAAATATGTATTCATTTTCTTAAAAAAAAGAAACTCAGCCACTCAAAACATCGACAGGCTCTTTCGCCTGGTCTCTCACTCACAAATACATGCATCTAAACGTTTCATGCACAAACACACGTTTTAAATGTGACAAAAACTTTCGACAACTGAATGTTTCTGGCTGCTGTGTCTTTAATATGGTGTAAAGATTATTTTGCGTTATTGATACATCAAGGAGGATGTTCTTACTGGCTCAAAACTGGGAAAAGTGGTTGTTCCTTGCACCAACTGATGGATATTGTGTAAAGCACAAAAATTAATATTATTTATTATTATTTTTTAAATGAAAAGACGGCCTTTGCTGCTGCAGCACTGCATGTGAAGAAACGAGCATTCTCAGTGGCCACATCTGTACACACACATTGTTTTTTGATGGCTTATATCAGAATCCCCATCAACAAAATTACAGTTTTATACCAACTGTATAGGTGGTGCGGTAGCTCAGTGATTAGCACTTTGCCTCACAGCAAGAAGGTTCAAGTCTCGGCTGGGCCAGTTGGTTTTTCTGTATGGAGTTTTCATGTTCTTCCCGTGTTGCCGTGGGTTTCCTCTGGGTGCTCCAGTTTCCCCACAGTCCATAGACTTGCGCTATAGGTGAATTGAATAATCTATAGTGAATGAGTGTGAATGTAAGAGTGTATGGGTGTTTCCTCTATGTGAAATTTTACTGTGGTGCCTCCACAGAGGAACAAAAACACATAAACATGTGTATTTAAACATGTATTTATTTATTGATATACATAAATACGCATTTAAACACTCAAAATTATACTTAAACATTGAAATATTTACATTACAAAATGATAGTCTACATCAAAATAAACACGGTCTTCTGCAGAAGCATTCCTAAATTCAAACATTTGCAAAAGGTAAGGAATAAACCCTCTCTGTACCTGTAGAGATGGATGGTCCTCAGTTCTGCATCCTGTGTCTGTACCTGAGACATTTGTGGTTCATAAGAATTGAAAAGTGTATTAAAATAGTGTAATTTTAAACAAAAACTTTCAAAAAACAATAATCATTAATGAATTCATGCAATAAAAATGGTTTATGGCCTGTGGCTTACATAATTTGACTCATTTTATATTATTGATCTTTCAGAAATCACAGAATGAGTCAGTTTTGTTATTTCATACAGTAATGTACAAAAATGAAAAACCGGCCTAAAACACACCAATCCACCGATGTACTAAACAGCCTTTATTGTCATTGCAGTGATAAAAACAATAACAACAGCAGAAATATATAGAAATAGACAAAACGTTCGCCTCACAGCAAGAAGGTCGCTGGTTCGAGTCCCGGCTGGGTCAGTTGGCATTTCCGTGTGGAGTTTGCATGTTCTCCATGTGGTTGCGTGGGTTTCCTCCGAGTGCTCTGGTTTCCCCCACAAGTCCAAAGACATGTGGTATAGGTGAATTGGGTAAGCTAAATTGTCCGTAGTGTATGAGTGTGAATGTGTGTGTGTATGGATGTTTCCCAGAGATGGGTTGCGGCTGGAAGGGCATCCGCTGCGTAAAAAATATGCTGGATAAGTTGGCGGTTGATTCCGCTGTGGCGACCCCTAATTAATAAAGGGACTAAGCCGACAAGAAAATGAATGAATGAATGAAATAATTGTGCTGTACATGTGTATGTAGCTGGTGTGCAAATAGAAGTGTAAAGTATTGCACAAGTTAATAAAAATAACATGGGGAGGAGGGACAAACGCGATAGAAAGTCATAGAACATGTCCTGTCATAGTTTAAAGCACAATGCATCGCCGCAAAGCAAGAAACTGAACGTAAACAACAACAAAGAAGGCAGATTTGGTGCAGTTGTGGTGAAGTTAAACGTTAGCCTCACTAATTTACTTGAACAACCAAAAATATGTTTTCCAGATTCTTGAACGTTAGTTACCTGAAAGTGATGCGCAGGATTCATCTTGTGCTTTTTTCCTCTTCTTGTTGCTGTCTTTTCCCAGGCATAGAGCAGCAACTTAACTTAGCCGCAAAGATAAGTGGAGCGGACCGCGCCACGCGCACGCGAATAAATATTACGTCACATGTTTGTTTTTGTGCTCGTCATAAAATTATTATTTTTTAATGTATTTAACATCATACTATCAATATGCATTTTACTTACACTCAGGTTACGTTAACATTATTAAATAAATGTAAATATTTTTTTTGAGCAACCGATATGGTGCCCCCCTCTGGAGTTGAGGCCCTACGCAGCCTGCGTACGCTGCGTATAGGGAGCGCCGGTACTGTTCCTAGGTTGTGGCTGTAAGGTCATCCACTATGTAAAACATATCGTAGATAAGTTGGAGGTTCATTCCGCTGTGGCAACTGCTGATAAATAAGGGACTAAGCCAAGGTAAAATTAATTAATGAATGACAATCCGTACTTTCTATCACATTAATCCTACAACCAACACTCACAGATAACTTGTGAAAAGTTTTAATAAAATACTTATTAGTATGATTTTTTAATACTTCTGATTTATGAGTGAATAAACAATGTAGAACTGCATAAACTCTCAGTAGAACTGCTGTCTGGGCTTTTACTATCTTTCTACACCTCCCTTTCTTCATGTGTTCAATACTTTTCCCCGTTTCTTTTCCATGTCTTTGCATATTTGGATTTCTTTAGTTGTTACTAACATCTGGGGAAAACTTCAAGGAAATGGCACCTTTAGAAATATGTTTTCTGAGAAAAATGGTTATGTTTTCAGTACTTATTTTCCTTGCTGTAAATCTATTGTAATGTTTGGCATGATGAAGCAAACTCTTCACTGAGACCAAGAGCCAACAACATCCTCTTGTTGTTGGCTCTTGGTCTCAGTGAAGAGTTTGCGTTTGGGTCAGTCGTAGGCGTTGTTGCGCTGCTGTGACCAGCAGAGACTCTAATGCCCTTGTTAATAAGAGCACAGATGGGTGCGCAGCAGGGGCAGGATATTTTTAGTAGATGTTTTGGAAGGGTTTCCTTGCACATGCCTTAGCTAATGATTTTGTGACCTTCACAGGTCACTCTCTCCAAAAAAAATTGATATTTTCTATCGTCTCAACATAGTTTGTGATGGCAATTGTAACTTCTGTTGTCTTTACCGTTGTAAATAAGAATTACATTCATTTTTTACGTCTTCTGTGTATATTAAATTACTTTTGTAAATTCCATCTAATTTGATATAAGTTACTAAAAATAATGCAAGATTGCTTAAATTATATTAAGGAATGTTTGCTTCTAATACTTAAGGAATGTTTGCTTCTATTAATTGTTGTTTACTTTGTTGTCAATCTTTTTTTAAACCTCTAACACAGTAGACCAGTGGTTCTCAAACTTTTTTCACCAGGTACCACCTCAGAAAAAAATTGTCTCTCCAAGTACCACCATATGACATATGTAATGAAATACAGTAGCGTAGTAGGCCTAATTAAGCAGCTACAGCACTGTACAGTTCAAAAACGAGGCAGATAGTTTAAAAATACATATTTACATATTAAAAATATGTATTATTGTTAGCCACTTTAAACATTATAAATAGTTTGAACATTAACTGTGCTTGCAGACAAAAAAATTTTACAGTTTAAATTAAAATGTGCTTTTAGAAGTTAGTTTAAAAAGGCACTGTTCTTAAAGTAAAAAAAGAAAACTGCTGTAGTAGCCTATTCATCTAAACCCAGAAATGTTGCTTGGACCAGATGAATAATGGCTGTTTGAGATACATATTGTATGTACAGATTACATATTTGTATATCTTTGATATCTAAACATTAACTTGTATTTTGATATGATTTGGAATTACATATTTAAATTAGAAATTAGATCTGCTTACTGCTCGTCATTTACAGTAGGCCTGTGTGTGTCAGAAAAGCGAGTGATTAAATGCATATATACAGTGCTTGACCAATTCATACGTGCAGTATTTCCGTGATTTGGTGCGAATGAGATCACATGAGATTCGCGTTAACAGCACACTAACCACTGTTTTCAAGCAGACTCGGGTACAGTTCGCAGTCCCTCCGTCTGTGTACGCAGAGAGTAACTTAAATTATATTCTACCTCTAAGCTTCAAGCATGGAAAAGTTACTTGAGTCTGTTCTGTGTCTCGCACGATTTGAATCACATCCAAATTAATTTGCTTAAATCTGAGGTAACAAACTAAACCGAAAGCCACACTGCTTTACAAACAAATAACATTATATATCGAAAGCACGCATTATTTTACACAAACTACGAGCACTCATTTAAACACGTTCGTAATAATTATTTTACCAATGATGCAGCATGGGGAACTTCCTGAATTTTGCAGGACTAGTCTCAGAAGGGCTTCTCTGGCGCGTGTGTGTCTGCTCCGCACCGCACACACTGGAAACGCCGCGCGCCTCATTCTCAGCGCCAAACAGATTTTTTAACATCTGATGACGCGATGCACTAAAGTAAACATTTTGGCACAACGGTGTAATCATACGCTTCAGGAAACAGCCAATGCTTTTTGGTGTGCGTGTTATCGGGTTAAAAAAAAGTGTTCATTTTAATATTTTATTATTCAGCGATTCTTCCGCGTACCACTAGAGGAAAGCCTGCGTACCACAAGTGGTACGCGTACCACAGTTTACCACTGCAGTAGACAATAACAAAGTTGACGTTTTTCACTATTTTGTGCTTTAGCTCAAGATGCTAGCTTTAAACTAGACACCACATGGCATGTAAAGCAGAATATTTAAGTATATGTAATATACGTTTCAACTTATCAGAGTTTTCAAAAAGTGACTTTTTAATGAAATATCACAATAACAAAGTTGACAAATAATTAATCTTGTACTAGTTTATCTTAAAGATTTTAGACAAATGATGAGAGAAGAAGAACGACATGCCTTAATGCTTAATGCAGTCCAGAGAGGAAGTGACATAACCTGCAGAAGGTCACATGATTTTACGATCAGTGTTTTAAAGACGTTTTTTTATTATTATTATTACTGAAATTACAACAACAACAACAAAAAAAACTTTTAAAAAAGTGTTTCGTAAATTTAACACACACAAAAGTAACTAAGATTCACAAGTTGGAGACAGTCAAATATATATTGGTATATAATATAAAGTGAAGGGGACACTATACTGTCAGGGAGCGCCGTCTTTCGGATGAGACGTTAAACCGAGATCCTGACTCTTTTGTGATCATTCATAATCTCATGGCACTTCTCATAAACAGTAGGGGTGTAACCCCAGTGTCCCTGCCAAATTCCCTCTATCAGCCCTTACTCATCATGGCCTCCCAATCATCCCTATCCACCAAAATTGGCTTTTTTAAGATGCTGCACACTGGTGGTGGTGTGTAAAGATAACTTGATATAATTTGTGTTTTTATTCAAAACTGTTTTAGTAACAGTTTGTTTTTGAAAAATGTTAGAATATATATTCACAGTTAATTGCATGCTCATTCATTCATTCATTTTCTTTTCGGCTTAGTCCCTTTATTAATCCGGGGTCGCCACAGCGGAATGAACCGCCAACTTATCCGGCATTTGTTTTACGCAGCGGATGCCCTTCCAGCCACAACCCATCTCTGGGAAACACATTCATACATTCTCATTCACACATACACTATGGACAATTTAGCTTACCCAATTCACCTGTACCGCATGTCTTTGGACTGTGGGGGAAACCGGAGCACCCGGAGGAAACCCAGGCAACCACGGGGAGAACATGCAAATTCCACACAGAAATGCCAACTGGCCCAACCGGGACCTGCCCCAACCGGGGATCGAACCAGCGACCTTCTTGCTGTGAGGCGAACGTGCTACTCACGCGCCACCGTGGCGCCTAATTGCATGCTGTTTACACTTAAATTAAATTGTATTGTTTTTTTTAATTGCAGTTAGTTGAAATTAAGAAGAAAGAAATTTAATCCACTTAGGTAGAATTTAAGTACATTATATTCATTCATTCATTTTTCTTTCGGCTTAGTCCCTTTATTAATCCGGGGTCGCCACAGCGGAATGAACCGCCAACTTATCCAGCATTTGTTTTACGCAGCGGATGCCCTTCCAGCCACAACCCATCTCTGGGAAAAGTACATTATATTTATGTAATATAAATTCGCAGTAGTTTTTTTTTTTGTAATTTATAAACATAATCAATCTAATTAAATGTAATACAAAATACATACACATTATAGTTCAAACTATAATACAAAAAACAATACATGTTAATTTAAGTGTAAACAGCATGCAATTAACTGTAAAAAATTAAAGCAGTCATGTAATCTTATTTTTTTTACAGTGTAGTAAAAGTTAGATCAACTTACATTTCTAAATAAAGTATTCTTAATAAAACAAGATTAAAAACGGAAAATCAAAGTAACATAGTTTCTTATAAAATATGGAATATAATCCTACAGTACAGTACATTAAATTTAACACTAATTTTCTGACCTTGTCCATAGGACCATGTCCACACAGCTTGAAGTGGTACTGGAGAAGTGACATCTGTGTGCTCAACTCTTATCTAATGGTTTGTTGGGCTTGTTTGCAGATGTATTGTTATGTATTGTTAATTGCATGCTGTTTACACTTAAATTAACATGTATTGTTTTTTTTATTGCAGTTAGTTAAAAATTAAGAAGAAAGAAATTTAATCCACTTAGGTAGAATTTAAGTACATTATATTTATGTAATATAAATTTGCGGTAGTTTTTTTTTTGTATTTTAAAAACATAATCAATCTAATTAAATGTAATACAAAATACATACACATTATAGTTCAAACTATAATTGAGTTCTTCACATGTACTTTGTTAATCACCAAACAAAAAATGTACCTTTATAAATCATGACAAACATTTTTAAAACAATGATTTAAATAAAACTTTATATAATAATATATATTTAATATAAAATACTTATTGCTAAATGTTAAATAATAACAAAGGATGCTTTTAAAAAGGAAAAGTAAACACTAGAAGAAGTTTTGAAGTTTCGAAAGTTTTTATCCTATAAAGGCACAACAATATTATTAAGAATACTTTATTTAGAAATGTAAGTTGATCTAACTTTTACTACACTGTAAAAAAAAGAAAAGATTACATGGCTGCTTTAATTTTTTAAAGTAAAATCAAATTAACTTCGAGTCAATTAAACTTACATTAAACTGACTTAAACACATTGCATAACCTAAAAAATAGGCTAAAAACATGATTAACTTAGTTTAATAATTTTATGATTCTTTTTCTTATTTCTTCATCTATGTTAAGTTGCTTTGACACAATCTACATTGTAAAAAGTGCTAGAGAAATAAAGATCAACTGAACTGAATTAACAAAAAATATATGCTGTAATAACTTATTGATCATAGAAGTGTTTATATATGGCTTTGCGATTTTGTATACTTTCTGTAAAAGTCTGAGCACACGTTGGCATGCAAACATTTAGTTTTTCAAGCTGTGCCAGTAGGTAGGGCCAATTTGCTCTCCCTTATAATAATTTTCCTGGCAAAACACTTCATTATAATGCAGAAAGAAACAAGACTAAAAACAGAAAATCTAATTAACTTAATTTCTTATTAAATATAGAATATAATTCTACAGTACAGTACATTAAATTTAACACTAATTTTCTGACCTTGTCCATAGGACCTTGTCCACACAGCTTGAAGTGGTACTGGAGAAGTGACATCTGTGTGCTCAACTCTTATCTAATGGTTTGTTGGGCTTGTTTGCAGATGTGATTCAGTGACTAAATCAAGCCAAAACAGCTGCCGTCGAGATTCCACCAGCACTCGCAGGGCTCACAGACACCAGACGCTCACGCGGCTCTAAGCTCTGTCAATCACAGCTGTGCGACAGAGTCAAATGACAAGGCAGGGACTGATTTTAGTAGCTGAGAGAACAACAAATTCAAGGGAGGCAAAACGAGTAATTTCCAAGTACACTGCAAAAATGTATTTTCTTAGTTTCTGTTTAATACCTAAAAAAATGTTAACCCGATAGTTTTCACGTCTGCAAGACCCATTTTCATTCTTAATGAAAATAGAATTGATAGTAATTAGGGCTGTGCAATATGGACAAAATAATCATATTGCGATTTTTGGAATGAATATTGCGATTGCGATTTTATTTGCGATTTAGGCAACTGGCATTGCTTTTTCAAACATGCTACATACACATACCTGTCAACCCTCCCGTATTTCCCGGGATTCTCCAGTATTTTACAGTTCTATCCCGCTATCATCCCGTAAATGTATTTTCCCGTATTTTCAGTCGTTCTCTGACGGGTGTCAATAAACATTAAAGAGCCGATCCTCCCTATACGCAACCCATACCGCCGAACCACCAGGGGCCGCCATTGCTCTTAAATCTGTTGGAATCTGTCTGTGCTTTCGTTTTTTTTAGGCATGAAACACTCTGAAATAAATATAAAAACGGCGGGATTCTCTTTCCTTTTCATTACAGGTGTCGTCGCTCCTCCTGTGCAATCCTCAAAACAGTCATAAAGCGGTGCGTGACTTTCAGCTGACCCGTCCGTAGTGATAAACAGACGCTGTTTCCCAAACGGATTCTGTACACTCGATTAGAAGCATAGCGAAAGTGAATACTGGGTTTTGTGTTTGTGTTTGAACAGACATATACACATAATTAATAATAAGTGAAGTTTCATAAACTAATTTCGAGAGGAGCTCGTGATATGATTAGCACGCCTGGCTGATCATCTGTAATCAGCAATAATCCAATCAGAGCGATCCAAGCTTACTATAAATGGATCAGTTCTTTCCCTACCACTCTATCTGTGTTTTGGAAGAAT
>CAIGQQ010005788.1:155931-174218 GCA_903798035.1 Danio albolineatus | reverse complement strand
AGTGTCGCGATTTCGGTTTCATATCGCGTATCGTTACAGCCCTAATATATATCCTATATATTTTTATTTAATAGGGAAACTAGCTTTCCATACCATACATATCAAATGTGGATCATCATATCCTAGCCTGTCAAATTGCACCCCCCTCCTTTCACTGTATGGTTCAGTCTGTCAGTAGCGGGAAGAGAGTTGATGCTTTGTTGAGTGCGATCGTCTGGTAAACTGTCAAAGCAGCGATTTCCTCGAGGTTAACAACAGCTGCGTCCCAAATCGCATACTTGTGCACTATTCCACGCCATTATGTAGTATAAATAGTGTAAGTAGTGCGTTCACACTGAAAACTCTAACAATAATAAGTGCACTTTAATGACCCTGATGATGCACTCAGCATCATTTATGGGTCTCAGCTTATTTATGGGTCTCATTGTAATATAATTTTGTGTCTTATTGATTTTTGTCACTGTTTCAGTGTATTGCACATTGTATGAGACACTATTGCAGTACAGTTATTGAAATAGCGACACATTGGTGTTTTGTGTGTTTAGAAATTTAACATTTTCAGTGAATATTTGATTTCTGTTCCTGTTTCTGTACTACATTTAAATTTGAACAATAAATCATCTGCTAGCTACAGTCATGGCCGTTCTCTTACTAAATACTGATAAGTAGTGGACGAAATCAATAATAAAATGCATACGTCAGTATAACTACATTGCAGACAAAGAGGTTAGCTAGCTTGGTAGGAAGAGGCCCATCATATTTTTTCATGGGGCCCAAAATTGCTAGCGGCGCCCCTGCCATCAGCCGTCTGCAGATGATGGAGTTGATCTGTGAGTGTGGAGGATGGATGTCTAGCCATCGAGCTGGACTGATCTGTAAATAAGCAGACTGTAGATTGATGTGGTACGTAATCGAGCGCTCTCCTGGATATTGATGCTGCATGAGGTAAAGCACCAGTTGATTGGCCAATATGTAACCAGTCAGGCGTGTCCAACATGTCGCGATGAACATAAAATCTATCGTATGACAGTTAACAGCTGTTTTACATGGCGCTCAGACGTCTCTTTATGCTTAAGGTGAGAAGGTGAGACGTCGAGGAGAGATTGGTTACAACACTGCTTTCTGTGGATCCTTTCATTCTCAAAATCAGATTTTATGTAGTTATTTTTTTTATCAGTTTGTGATGACGAGTGCGTCTGTGTCTTGTACATGTGGTTGTGTGTATGTGTGTGTCTGTGTTTATGTATGTGTATGTGCAAACAAATGCCTCTGTGAGTTTGTGTTTGTGTGTCTGCATGTGTGTGTGCGCGTAGCTGTTTGCGTAGTGTCATCTCTAGTTTCTCCCCAGCATAAGGTTACCCAATGCTGACTTTAAGAGATTAAGCCACTCTGAACCCAAATGTAGAACAAGCAACAGGCAGAAACAGCAGCTGGTAGGAGACCCTCTCTCATGAGAGGTAGGCCTGTGTATGTGTGTGTGTGTGTGTGTGTGTGAGTGGGGTTGTGTGGTTAATAAATGAGTATTAGGCAACATCTGCTTAGACATCCTGCTGTGTGTTCTGGCAGGAATGTCATGAATGCTCATTAGGAGAGTTCTGTTTGGAATAATTTCAGTTTGTGAGTGAAATGTGTGCTCTGGTACTGAAAGTTTGGGATTGACAGTTGATTTTTAGATTTATTTAGTGGCTTGAATGCATTGTTTTATAAATATAATTATAGTTCACCCACAAAAAAACAAAAAATAAATAATAAATAAAAATCTGTCATCATTTAATCTTCACTTGTTCTAAACCTGTAGAGGTCGTTGGGTACTCGCAACCGGCATTTTTCAAAAACATCTTATTGTGTGTTCAACAGTAGAAACTAGACGAAGGAGAGTAAATAAGTCATTTTCAGTTTGAAAATTATGAGTTGTACCTTTTAAATGGTTATTAGCAAAATAAAATGATTATTTGTGACTTTTATTAATAGAGTATACACTCAAACAGAACCAAAATAGTTTCTTTTATTATTATTTTGGGTTTGAAATTAGCATTTGCATTAAATAAAGATATCTTCTGTCCATTTCTTTAGAAAGCAAAAATCATCATGTGCTGCTGCTTTAAAGATTGTAGTTTGGTAAATTAAAACCAATATTAGATCGTTTCAAGTTTAATTAATTGTGTTACTTGCAGTTTTTTTGTTATGGTATGTGGAATTTGTAAAACCTGATTTGCCCCCCAAAAATGCTTCATTGTCAACTAATCACAAATCATATAAAAATCTATGAAATGTATATATTATTTTGTATATTATTCTATTATTTATATAAAAAAGAAAATTCAAAGGTAAAGTATTTTGTGACATTTTTATGTACATTTGTGTACAATATTCTGTATATATATAATGTATACCTTCTGCACTATATATATATATATATATATATATATATATATTAGGGCTGTCCAAAAATTTATCGTGATTAATCACATCCAAAATAAAAGTTTAACATAATATTTGTGTGTGTACTGTGTATATATATATTTTTTTAATATATAAATACACACATGCATATACTTGATAAAATGTTGGTTTATATTTAGATATATAAAAAGTATATGTGTATGACACAAATTTTACATTTGAATATGATGTAACTACTTTGATGTAACTTTTTTTTATATATAGTTTTGGCTTATAATATTTAATATTTATATTTATAATATATAATATTAAGTAATAAAAAATAGACTATAGTATATAATGAAATATACCTTCCTTAAGTTATTTCATGGCATTCACATTACATGAAACAGTAGTCACTCATCTTCCTGGCATTTTTCTGTTTTTTCTTCTTTGATTTTTATTTTTATTCATATTTATTTTATTTGTGTGCTTTGTTTGTTCCTGTATTTTGTTGTTTCTTCCCACAATCTTGTAATTTGTTTCCGTGCATAATGACAGTCTCTCTCCCTCTCTCTTACTCTCTTTCTCTCTCTCCCTTAATGTCTCCGTGACGCACATGTTCTCTGTTTTCTGGTCAGTGGCAGTTGAGCAGGATGACTCATTTTTGGTGTCTTTAATTAAACATCTGTCTGTGCCTCTAAATCACACTCCCGCTTGACATTTAGCTTAATAAAATAGCACAAATGGAAATCACTGATACTTGTGCTTGCATTAAAAAAAAAAAATAATAAAAATTTGTGTACAAATGAATATTCCTCAATCTATTATTATTATTAGTAGTAGTAGTAGTAGGAGTAGTTGTTGTAGTACTAGGCGCAGTAGTAGTAGTTGTAGTAAAGCATTGCTCTCTGATAATCTTTGAACTGGTTTTAAATAAATGAAAGTTGAAAGTGAATTTCTCTGTGAAAATAGCTAAACAGTGATAAAATGTTGGATGAAAGATGCTTTCGTGGATGGTCACGATCTCTGAATTCTGGCTATTAGACTAAAGTCTGAAACTGAAGAAGTTTTGCACCTGTTTTATTCCCATTTTATTGTCCACCAGGCAAAAAAAGACACTCTGAAAGACACTATTCATTCATTCTTTTGGTCACACTTTATTTTGATGGTCCGTTTGTTGAATTTAAGTTACAATGCATCTACATACCAACTAATTTTAATTGGATTATATGTAGACTGTTAGGTTGGGGTAGGGTTAGTGTAAGTTGATGTGCTTGCAAAGTTTCTTATAGTCACTTAAATTTCTGTTGAAGGAGCAGTATCAACAAGGATTAAGCAGACAGTCTACTAATACTCAAATGGAGAAAGTGTTTCCTTTATTTCCCTCGGCTTAGACCCTAGTTTATCAGGGGTTACTGCAGTAAAATAAACTGCCCTGAAAGACACCATAAAAAGTAGAAAAAAAATTCACTACAAAATGCAAGTGACACATTGAATCAAGCATGAATTTTGTAGTAGTATTTTATTTGTAATATACATATAATCTTATAAATAATCTTATCTTTTGTTCATTAACTAACTGTACAAATGTGTTGCGTAATAGTAATAATAAACAAATGTTTTCATGTGTGAAAATTTTGTTGAATCTTATTGAATGTAACATATAGATTTTTTTATGTGAAGGTCACATTTATTTTCCCTTTTTTCCAGTGAGTCTCTAATGTATTCTATATGATGCAGAATACTGATGTTTATAATGTTCAATAAAAAGTTAAATATATATTGTAGTATCCATATTGTTATAAAAACAATAGACACAAATATAAATTAAATACAATAAATAAATAATAACAATAATTTAAATTTGATGAAATTAAATAATTTGGCATTCTTTTTTATGCATAAAGTACTGTGCAAAAGTCCTAGTAGATTAGTATTTTCAACCACACATGCGCGCACACACAACAGATTTATTTCACTGTGATCAGATGCTTTCTGAACTCATGTTTTCTCAGTATTCATTTGTGCTTATTTTGTCACTGAGAGGAAAGAAACACACACATACATATTGATCTAAACGTTGCTTTCAGTAGTGTGGACGGTGTCCAGATGACTGAATGTCAGTCTGTTGTGTGTTGCGTGCTCCTAGTTGTAGTTCATAGAATGTCCACTGGTGTCACTAACAACAAACGTTTCTGCTACATACAACTCTTGAAGTTACTGTAATGTTTTACCAAAACTCAAATTCAGGTTATCGGGTTTAAAAGCAGAGGCGAATGTTGGCTCTTCTGCTAATGGCTTGTAGAGCAGTTTGGCTGAAGCACTGCAGCATTTCCTCTGAACTCAATGCAGGTCAGTGGAATAGTAAGTGAATTAGATGAGGGGCGATTGTTTTCCCCACAGTCTTGGCCTTTACTGGGCTTGCAGTTTCTCTTTCTCTCTCTCTGCTTCATTCTCTCTGCTACTATCTCTCGACTTCTCTTTCACCGGCTCTCCTGTTCTTGCAGGCCAGGACTCTGGTGTCAAGTGTTTGACAGGGGTTGCGCTTTAGCTGAGGTGATGTCCGGCCGACTGTCATGTCAGAGGTGTGTCAGCAAAGAAACAGAATCGTCTGTGTCACCTTAAGAAGTACGGAGACCCGGAAGGGACGCGGTGGTGGGAAAAAAAATTGGGTGGGAGAAAAAAAATAACGAGTGGGAGAAAAAAAAATGGGTGGGAGGAAAATATTTATTTTTAAGTTTTGCGTTCCCTCGTCCTGTTCACGTCCTGTTCACTTCATACATGTCAACCCCTTTTTGCCAGGATTCTCCCGTATTTTACCATTCTATCCCGCTATCATGGCGCCACGGTGGCCGAGTGGTTAGCACGTTCGCCTCACAGCAAGAAGGTCGCTGGTTCGATCCCCGGCTGGGCCAGTTGGCATTTCTGTGTGGAGTTTGCATGTTCTCCCTGTGGTTGCGTGGGTTTCCTCCGGGTGCTCCGGTTTCCCCCACAGTCCAAAGACATGCGGTACAGGTGAATTGGGTAAGCTAAATTGTCCGTAGTGTATGTGTGTGAATGACAATGTGTGGATGTGTTTCCCAGGGATGGGTTGTGGCTGGAAGGGCATCCGCTGCGTAAAACAAATGCTGGATAAGTTGGCGGTTAATTCCGCTGTGGTGACCCCGGATTAATAAAGGGACTAAGCCGAAAAGAAAATGAATGAATGAATATCCCGCTATCATCCTATCATTAAGTATTTTCCCATATTTCTCATGTATTTTTTAATCTTGAAGCTTACTTAAATTATATAAAATGTCTGCATTTACTTTCTTTCCATTAAAGCTGTGCGTCGGTCATCACCCTTCATATGCAACCTCTGAATTTGCGCACCGTATGATAAACTGATCCCCGATCAGCCTCTGTACACACCATTTCAAGAGTTCACACTTAGCTGATGATTGATAATAAAGCTTGTTTGGCATGCTGTCCCGGGAGAGAGCCCTGAGCTCATAAGATCCTCGAGCCCTGGGCTCCCTCCCGTTTGCAGGGCGAGAGGAGAGTTTGAGCTCAGGTAGATCTCGATGAACTCCCACTCGGCTTATTTCCAGCTAGTGGTGAACTGAGGAGAGGTGTATTCGTTAAGAGCTTGGCTATAATATCAATTGTGCTTTCAAGTAACTTAGTGCTTGTTATTTGGACCGTGGGAGGAAACCGGAGAGCCCGGGGAAAACCCACGCGAGCACCGGGAGAACAAGCGAAACTCCGCACAGAAATGCCAACTGATTAGTAGTAAGTAGAAAGTAGAAGTGGATGGGTGGGTGGGGGGTTCTTCAAGATGAAGATGTTGAGATAAGAAAACTTTGGTTATTTATAGAGAGTTAGGAATCATACGATTGGATAATCGGTCATTAGCTGAAGCTGTAACAGCTGAGAACAATCATAAGCACGTGATCCTCTCGAAATTTGTTTATGAATAAACTTCATTTAAAGTGACACCTTTGTTATCAAACAAGTGAAGAGCAGCAGACGAATCTTTCATTTTTTGTTTGATAACAGAGGTGTCACCATGAGAATACGCAGATCTATAATGAAAGTATTCGATTACTTTAGAAACTGTTTGTCCTCATTTAAGAGAAAATAAGTTGCGTTTCAAATAAAACTCGCAGGACGGACATGTATACATATTATTAAGAGTATTTGTCTGTTTAAACACACATCCGAATATCAAAGTGTCCTGAACTTTCGCTCCTCTTTAAATGGCGTATACAGATCTGGGATCAGTTTATCATATGGAGCGCGTCAGTCAGCGCTTATACCAGTCATTAGCTTATTCATGCATTCGCTGATTCAGAGGTCGCATATGAAGGGTGATGATCCACGCACAGCTTTAATGAAAAGAAAGTGAAAAATACATGAGATGGAAAATACTTAATCATATAATAGCAGGATAATGGTAAAATACGGGATAATTCTGGCAAAAATGGGAGGGTTGACATGTATGAAGTGAACAGAAAGTGTTTGTGGAAAAACATCTTTGCGAGGGAACGCAAAACTTAAAAATAAATATTTTCCTCCCACCCATTTTTTTTTCTTCCACTCATTATTTTTTTTCTCCCACCCAGTTTTTTTTCCCACGACCACGTCCCTTCCGGGTCTCCGTAAAGAAGCGCCAGGAAGCTGTCCAAACATCTTCTCAGATGCAACATTCTTGAGTTTACAACAGCAGGAGGAAAGAGGAATGCAAGGCAGCTTTGCAATCGGTAAAATTAAGAATGACTTTAATTAAGGAATAAAACACAGGCTAATGCTGAGGTCACAGTGGCTGTTTCTCAATATGCGTTCTTCAGCTGTCTTGTGTTCTCGTGTAACGTCATCATCATCTGCCGAAGTTCAGTTCCAATACTCAAGACCGCAAGAACGGAGGACGCGTGAAAGTTCCCCGATGTGTTCTTGATATCGAGGATGCTCCGATGCAGACTTGAGCACCGAACTCGCTCTAGAAATCCCAGAAGTCATTGCGGCTGAAGGTGGGAAGCGCAGCATTTTATATAGATTTATTATTAAAGTTCAGAGATATAACTTGTTTACCTCAGGAGTTTTTCTAAATGAGACGGTGAAAGTGAAATTAGCATAAAAATCTTAATAAAGCCATAAACACATTGAGGGTGTTTATTTGTTGAAATTCATATTAAGATCTGTTTTATTGGTGTTGTGCAGCATATATTTCTGAAGGCTTTTTTGCAGAGTATATATTGTGAAACGGGGGAAACAATAAATCGCTGTATGGATGCTGTAGTGTTTAAATAATTTTCGGTTAAAGACGCGTGAGGGTCATGTGACCATCAGGAAGAACGCAGCATCTCATTTCTCACAGGACGCGTTCTCTGTCCTCACGGTCTCCCGAGTTTGTTCTCTCGATGTGACCTGGCAAGACCGCTCTCCACAAGAACACAAGTCCGTTCTCTGCGTTCTTGGAATTGAGAAACAGCCATTGTCTGTGCGAAATTCTGTTATACGGCCCTGCGAAAAGGGGCGGGATTAAACAAGCTATTTAGGCATTACAAAAAGCGAGCAATTGGTCCATGTTTAAAATTTCTGTCCAGAGAGGTCATGTTTTGATCTACGATTGGTCTCACGCAGTCACGTGATGCGATTTTACAGGTCAGAGTTTAACAAGCTTGAACTTTCCAACGCAGCGAACTGCGAAATTTGACGAACAAGCTCACATTTCCGGTCTGACACATACTGGTGTGTATGAATGGAAGTCAATAGCAGGGAGAAAAGTGCAGTTTTTAATTGTTATAATGTATACATTTCTGGAGAGTGCCAATTATGTAGCCAGAGTATGTATGTATGCATACGTATGGCTGCATTTCGTCTTTAAAACAAATGCTAAGGGGCGGTATGATGCCACAAACAGTTTCTTTTCGCGCTACGTCGGCGAACTTGAGATGCAAAAAGGAATTCACCGCGACGATGAGGTTTGAGTCCAGTGAAGAACAGTTCCAGAAAGCAGGTAAAACAAAAAACACAAAGCAAAAGATTAAATAAACAAGTAAATAACAGGGTGAGAACGTGGTAAGATCTGAAAACGTAAAAATCAGGTGGTTGCAAAGGCTTTTCTTTTTCTGGATTGCTTTTGAAAACACTGTTGGTTGGGTTTAGTGAAGGGGACAGTGACAGTGGCCTCTGGTGGATTTGCGAAAACAAAAACTGCAAAACAAAAACCCCTCTGGGGCGTATTTTGCACTCTCCAGAAATGTATATAGGGGTACATATCAATAATGAGCCTGGGTTGTATAAATTACATCCAGGCAGATGTTATCACAGATTATTACACAGTTGTTTGGAATACTTGATTCTAATTTGGTCAGTCACGACATTCCATGGTATGTTATTCCCAAGGTATGTCACCTTCGTGTTTAATTAAATAATTAACAAACTTGTGACAAGTAGCCACGCAATAAGCAGGATAAAGTACATTTAGAATGATAACAACATTCTAGATTTACTTTATCCCTAACTTGTCACATGGCTGTCTGGAATACTTGATTCTGATTGGTCAGTCACAACATTCCAAGGTTATTTCAAGATAACAATCGCTGAAAACATGCTCATTTGGGTACTTAAAATCATCTCCTGCCCATCAGTGAATAGCCGCTCACATCTTGTCTGTCTGTTAGAACATTTTTGTGACTGAATAATACATAGGTTTGTGTATGCTACACAAGCTCCATTCATTCATTTGCATTTCTGTAATCTTTGATAAAGAATTAATAAACAGCTATGCTCTGAACAGTGTTTTGTCAAATTTTTACATATTGTGCAGTTTTTTCGAAGTATCTGGATGAGTCTGTGTTATTAGTTTAAGTGTTCATTATCTGGTAACAACATACCCTGGAACGTCGCAATTGACCAATCAAAATCAAGCAATCCAGAAATCCATGTTATAAT
Source organism: Danio albolineatus (assembly GCA_903798035.1). NCBI lineage: Eukaryota > Metazoa > Chordata > Actinopteri > Cypriniformes > Danionidae > Danio > Danio albolineatus. Next base: position 164,897 of record CAIGQQ010005788.1, on the reverse strand, counting down.
GAGATTAAAATCATACTTAAAATGCTAAAGCTGGTTTTAGAATGTTGAGATTCTCTGCAGTGGTTCATTTTCATGTAACTTAATGATAATTAAGCACATTGAATTGTCATTAATGTAATATGCCTCAGCTATTGTGTTTTTATATATATTTATCTATTTTTTAATTTTAATTTAGATAACACTGTTACATGTACTTACATTGTTGCATGTACGTACTGTAGGGATGACAGTGAATTATGTATAGTTACATGCAACTAACCCTAAACTAAACCTAACCCTAGCCCTATAGAATGTACATGTTGTTCATTAATATTCATTAGGGTTTAAATATACACCTACATTTTGACAAACACACCATCAAATATAGCGTAATTGTTTTTTATATAATGTGCATACATTTAAAGACTGCATATTATATATGGGAGGGGTAGTCTCATAGATATATGATGAACCTCATACTTATTTATCCTGTATATATTATGCAGTAAAATGAGGATGCTTTTAAAAATAATACATAAATTTAACTTATTTACCAATTAACTTATATTAACTAAATCAAATCAACATTTTCTATGACCATACTTTGCATGTAAAACAATTGATACATTTCCCATTGTTTTTCAGGTAGCTTTGCAAGTTTTAATTTTTTTTTAAAGCATCTCAGAGATGTTGCTAAAGTTCTTCTGGATTTAGTTTGTCTCTGTTTGTTCAGTTTCCTCATGTTATTTAAGACAGACTGGAGGATGATGAGATCAGATCAGATGTGGAGCACTGGCTGTTGTCAGACTCCTTGTGCAGACAATAATCTCACTGTATAATTACAAATAATGACAAAAATGTTTAAAGAGCCCATATGTTGGGATGAGAACGGTTAAATTTCACTTTATGAAGTCCCAAACAACAGGATGATATGTATGCAAGGTTAAAAAACACTTTCAATGTCTTATAATATCTATTTATTTTTACCTCATTTTCCCACCGACTCCCATATGAATCGTCTGAGCGAGTCTTTTTCCCAAGCACCTCCTTTACGTGACGCTACCACATCACGTCACACTACCACGTTACGTTCTTTACGTGTCAGCAGCCCAATGCCAGAACATATTGAAAAAAATCACTGCAGTTGTACAACAGCGAATTGCTATATTCCTCATCATAACAACAAACATTCAGTAATAATTAACACTTCATGGACTATTGTAAGCCAACAAATAGTTACATTCGGCAGTAAGCTAAACGGCTACCGCTACATGCTGCACGGAGCAAACGCAATACAGACAACTACATCCATATTTACCTTGTTACAGTCAACAGGACTGGAAGAACATGCTGGTCCAAATAAACTGAGTATTGATCCATCCTTTAGCAACAACCGTGCAGCAAATCCCGCGTTGTAAGCGTGTAGATTGGTGTAGCTCTCTTCAGAGAAATGACGCGAACACAGCACCATGTTGGGGATATAATTCTCAGGTATTTTACCAAAAATAAACCTCAACCACTCTAGGTAGGGAAAAGAGGTTTCCAGGAAGGGAAAAGAACACAGCTTTTCCCTCGCACTTCAGAGCACAGCGACTACAGGACATGATTTAACCAGAATGCGATACAGTGCTTGTCGTCTTCCACTTTTTCTTCCTGTCTGTGGGCGGGGCCGGGGAGTTCAATTTTCCCGGGGTCTGCCTGCGCAGCTAGTGGGCGGGGCTTATGTTTCGTGTTGACGTTAAGCCGAAACGGCTAAAGACTCGTTCTAATGATGATTCATTTAAACAACCATGAGTCGACTCTTTTATAGATGAATCAATATTTTTAAACACTGTGCACTTTCAGATTTAATCCTCAGCTGGACATTTCACTTCACTTAGAGCTGTGTTACACACCGCATGGAAGGTCATTTTCAAAAATCCATAATATGGGCTCTTTAAAATGTACATTAATGTTTCATACTGAGGAGGGTGAAAATACTAGTGGCATAAGAGTTATGCACAGTACTGCATATACTATGTATTTATATATATATATTTATTTATTAGAATATTTATTTATTGTCAACAAGCACAACACGATAGTCTGAAAATATATGTTTATTGCTTTCTGGTTCCTCTATGGACTGTTAAACTTGTGAAATGTGCCATCACTCTCACATTTGCACTGTAAAAAAAAAAAATAAAAACACAGGGAAAGTAAAAATAACACAGCGATGGTTGACATTTTTGGAAGTGTTGTGATGTTGACACCTCCCAAAATATGTCACATTCACCAGCTGCTCTCATCAATGTTACACTCAGACCACAGTAACCACAAAACAACGTGCCACTCAAAATGACATACACTGCTCTAGTCTGGTTTCATTAGGCAGTAACATCCTCTAACTGTTCTTCTCTGGCTTGCAGGTTCTGCCACATTGGATTCTTTCCAGTGTGTTGACCAATGATTTTGTGCTGGTGAAGGCTGAATTTGGTGGTTGTGTGACATCTAGGGCCACATGACGGTCCAGGCTGGACGGATAGAGGTGGCACTAGTTGACTTTGAGACTATGGAGGGCACAGACATTGGTGTGGACAACTTCAATGATCCAGACTATCCCAACGAAATGACAGCTTTAACAGTAGAAATGCCAGATTTTGGGCCTGGCACCACATACTGCAACTCTGCAAAGGTGTCGCCATTTAAGACACCACAAAATTTGGATATACCACAATCACCCGTCCTCCCTTCTCACACAAGGGGAGGACGTGCTAGCTGTGCGAGTCTTATTTCCAACTGGAAGTTACTTGTGAACAGTGAAGGATCCCAAAGTGAGACGATCTTTAGTAGACTGACCAAAGATTGCTACGAGGACTTGTTTATTGACAAGCGAGCTCTTGATGATGGTGATCAGAAGGTCATCATTAACATTGCTGGGCTTCGCTTTGAAACCCGGCTGAGGACCCTTGACCAGTTCCCGGACACTCTCCTGGGTGACCCTATGAAAAGAATGGGCTATTTTGATCCTATGAGAAATGAGTACTTTTTTGACCGGAATCGCCCAAGCTTCGATGGGATCCTTTACTACTATCAATCTGGGGGGAAGATCCGAAGGCCTGCGAATGTACCTTTAGATGTTTTTGCTGATGAGATCATCTTCTACGAGTTGGGACAAGAAGCGATGGACCAGTTTCGAGAAGAGGAAGGCTTTATCAAAGATGTAGAGATCCCCTTGCCGTCCAATGAGTTCCACAGGCAGTTTTGGCTGCTGTTCGAATATCCCGAAAGCTCAAACGCAGCCCGAGGAGTTGCTCTTGTTTCCATCTTCGTCATCGTCATCTCCATCATCATCTTCTGCATGGAGACTCTCCCAGAGTTTCGAGAAGACCTGGAGATTTTTCCAACTGCAGGTTTGTCCTTCAATGAGACTTATCGCTCTGGATCTCCTCTCCCAAGCTCCACTCCCAAAACCATCAGCAGCACCTTCTCCGACCCCTTCTTCATCATTGAGACGGCCTGCATCATCTGGTTCTTCTTTGAGCTCTCAGTGCGTTTTCTGGTTTGCCCCAGCAAGCGGGAGTTTTTCAACAACATCATGAACATGATCGACATTGTCTCCATAGTTCCCTATTTCGTCACTTTAATAACTGAGATTGTGACCACCACCAACAAGTCCAACACGGGGCAGAACATGTCCCTGGCCATCCTGCGAATCATCAGGCTGGTGCGAGTCTTTAGGATCTTTAAGCTATCCAGGCACTCCAAAGGGCTGCAGATTCTCGGCCAGACACTCAAGGCCAGCATGAGGGAACTGGGGCTGCTTATCTTCTTTCTCTTCATTGGTGTCATCCTCTTCTCCAGCGCCATCTATTTCGCAGAGGTGGACGATCCCAACACCCAGTTTGTTAGCATTCCTGATGGATTCTGGTGGGCTGTAGTGACCATGACCACTGTGGGTTATGGAGACATGTGTCCTATTACATTAGGCGGTAAGATCGTGGGCACTCTTTGTGCCATTGCAGGAGTTTTGACCATTGCCCTGCCAGTGCCTGTGATAGTCTCCAATTTTAACTATTTTTACCACAGAGAGACGGAGCAGGAGGAAAAGCAGCCCATAGCTGAGTCAACTGAAAAAGCTTTGAAGTCAGGGAACAATACAAAACATGGAAGTAGTTCCTCTTTGAACAAGGTAAATGGGAACTGGCAGACTGAAAAAAAGTGTTAAAGCTCACGTTAAACTAACATGTTTCTTGAGGACAATTCTCATCAAACTTGTCCAGGTCATATTTCAATTAAAACATGATATTTCGTTTTGCACAATGTGTATGATTTTCATAAAAATTCCCAAAAACCACAAGATCAGTGTTATATATTCTGCTGACTTACGTATTTACATTATCCCAAACGAGATCAGTATGTTATTATCTAGTGAGATAGAGTGTGTGCTCTGTGACCATGCTAATGATGTCAATTAATCTTAATTTCATTTATTTATTTATACAAAACAGGGAAATACCAAAGTGGCTTAACTATGTTATGTGTTTTATTGTTTTATTAGACTGCCCTGAGCAGCATTATAACCGAAGTCTATTAACCTTATTCTTCAATACGGAAGTGCGGCCGTTTTTGCAATTGTTTTAGAACTTCAGCCAATGGGAGAAATGACTAGGAATCAGTGGCGCCTGCAGCTGTACGGCTGTACACACTGTGCGTACCCATGAGAGGGCGGGAATTGATGCCGCTTATTTATTCATTTATTTATTTATTACATAATTTAAATTGATTATTAACCAGCATATATTACGATATATTGACAAAACACGAAAGCATAACAACAAATAAAGGTGTGTGTTTTAAAGCGTGTATGTACCTGCATGGTGCATGGGTAAAGAAATCTTCACTTTAGGCTTTATTTTTGCGGCAGTTTTTCCGCAAACTAAAATTACAAATCAGATAGCTATTGTTTAAAACAAGGTTCAAAGTGAGTAAACGCTCTTCGAAATGGATAAACTTATTTGAGACATTTGCCAATAGGCCTAAAACTAATGAGACAAATACTGATCCCCCACACGGAGTGAATACCGCAGTCTTATCAGCACCCGAGCCGAAGAAACTCCAGGCCTAGCCCGTGCGCATCCTCCTTGCACAGAAATTTATCTGACCGACTGACATAAAGATGCAGACATCTCCATTCTCACAACGAATTTCGGAGTTGTCTCAGCCTTCCAAACGAGTTTGTTCTTCCAAGTTAATGTGGGAACACGTTCAGTGCTGTTGTGAATACTTTGTAAACGCCTGTCCTGCTCATTCAAATTATTTGATTTAATGAATTAAATCGTAATTGACCGGCGCAACAGGAAAAATAGTTTAATATGGGCTTCTCTGAAACTGTGATTATTTCACTTTCATTTATTTAGGCGAGATTATTATTTTATTTGACAACCCAGTTCGTGTTTTGGCATTGTTGAAGCAGCGGACTTGTTTTGAAGCACTTCACCTCAAATGTTATTCGTTCTTTTATTTTATCTAGTAAATAACTGACCGACAAAAATAATTCAACCATGAGACAAACTATTCGAAATTCATAAAAAAAAAAAAAGAAAATAAACGAATTACATTTTTGATTGAGTCCGTCCACTACTCAACTGTGCGTGTGGATGATTTTCAGTCAGTGGAATTTAAGAGTTCAATGCTTCAATAATTGTTGTATCACAATCTTCTGTAATATGCAAATTTATAGTTTAATATGTCATAATTTTAAAGATTACGTCTTGAGCGAAATATTCATATTATTAGAAATATTAATATTAAAAAAGGAAACGGATTATGTCGTAACGAATGCCCTTAAATAATGTAGCCTTTGACAGTAAGCATCAGTGTTTGGAGATGATTGGGGGAAAGGGGGCGGGGCCGTGCTGGATTTGTGCGTACCTTGGAATAAAATCCTGCAGGCGCCCCTGCTAGGAAGAATAAATGGCAGAAAACGGTCAAACTACTTGCTCTACAAACAAGTGTTTGCATGACTATACAGACAAAGCAGAGTCTAATAATAAGAAAATGTCAGTTTGCAACATCAAGCAGCATAATGAGCTGTTTTTAACGTCCAAAAATGAACGCAAGTGAATGAGACCAGAAGTCTCGAGACAAAAAGATTCAAATGGCTGCATCCACTTAAAGAATAAGGTAAATATATTAGCAATGAGCATTTCTCATGTTTTTTATGAAAATAAGGCAACTAATTTTGTTGTGAAATATGACCCAGGCAGGTTTGTTATATTCATTCAATAATTGCTCATTATGTATGTTTCAGTGTTTGCTAGGTTTTTTTTTTATCTTAAAAAAATGTATGCAACCCAATTTCAATGATTTAAAAGATATGGCCGTTTCTCTGAATATGTAAATTAGAGGAAATAGATGGATTCTCATCAGTGTTGCATAATCCTATTATTAAATTATAATACAACCTAAACCATTTCATAATCTCATAAAACTATATCTAATCCTCTATTTTTAATTAGAAATTACCGGATCACTCTGAAATAAAATGATTAAGTGCATTTTGATGGCGTAATGCTTCTACCAGCAAATTACCGTTTTGGGTAACCTCCAAAAAGGTGCCTTTAATATTTAGCTCCTAAATCATTGTCATGTTTTTGCCTCTATGTATGTATGTATGTATGTTCCAATGCAATTCCAAATGAGATAGTGTATTTTATAAGTACATCATTTTGCATCTTAAAGGATGGAAGTATAGTTTATTGTGGCACTTTAGAGGAAGCTCAGCCAATGAAGAGACAAAATGTGTTTAGAGTTTTCCACTTAAAGTCTATTTCCATGAGCATATCAGTGCCTTCCACTCAAATGTGATGCTGTCATACAGATTTTATGTTGAGTGGGATTCATTTCCTCCTATTAATGTTGTCTTGAGTTGAAAGCAATTGACCTTCAGTTTCAAGACTTATTTTCTCAGATTGAACAGTTGTCATACGTGTTCTTTGGGAATAAAGAAGAGAAAAACATTCACCAAAGGCTTATATTATTTAACAAATAACTGAAAATATATAAAATATTTTGAGGGAGGAATCTAGGAATTATAGGTCTCACTGTATCATAAACATATATTTTTTTTGCATATATGAGCATCTTGGTGAAGTGTTCCCCAAGACTTACTGGAGAAAATACATACATTTTCTTTGTGTTTACTGTATGGTGTTAATAACTGCTGCTATTTTATACTTAGAGGTATTTAGGTCGAATAAGTGTTATGAAGTAGTGTGCTATTGCTGTATTAATGGGTGCAGGAAGAAAATGAAGCAGGGAATTGTCATTAATCTGACATCTATTTGCACATTCTGCCTCTTTTCTTTTCAGATTTCCTGAACGTGTGATATTTGTGCTAGAGAATGAATTGTATGTTTGAACAAATTATTTTATTCTATATTTAGAATTTGAATGAAATGAAATGGAACTCCGGGAACTTGAATATCACGTGCTTAGCCTGACAACTGATCATAGATGGTTGTACATTCATGACTGTAAATACTGTAAGTGACTACATAAAGCCATTTAATGTGGTAATAACAGTGTACTGTATAAATTAAAACGATACATGATGTGTTTGACATGTGACTTTAGTGATTTTCTCATCCTCAAATGACGGTTTGTTTTAGGAGCATGCCGTCTTTTAAAAATTACAAATTACACAATTTTCTTACAAATTAGCCACTTCGTCACCTTAGAATTCTAAGGGTATATCTGACTTTTTTTATCAAAATTCAGTTATTGACATTTTCTTATTAATTAACAACTTATTTACATTATGGGATGTTTTTGTATAAGTTGTTTACATTTTAAGACTTTTTATTTAAAAAAACTAATATTACTCACATACTGTTTGCTATGGAATGCAAAACTTTAAACATCAATATCTCAAAATCATTCAGAATGCAGATAGAACCTTATAATTCCAAGGTGACAACTTTTCTGACATAAAACTAAATTCTCATTTTTTTTCTCAGAACTGCAAGTTTGTCTTTCTCAAAATTGTGAAGCATTCGCCAGTTTATAAGTTTCTGAAATCAGAAAACTGCAAGATGCATGATTATCTTTTCTTCTAACAACCGTGATTATAATATTTAGTTATATTTAATCTTGCCAGTTAAAAATGTATACGTTTATATATCATCGTTTAAAGTTATAGAATTGTAGTTGTAGGTTATCATTATTACTCATCAGAACTTTATATTATGAGCTTATTTTTAGTGAAGTTTGTTTACAAACTAATTTCGAGAGGATCACGTGTTTATGATTTACCACGGCTGGCTGCACATTATCTAATCATGATCTCCCAATCTGATTCCCCTTCTACTATAAATAACCACAGCTCCAGTCCACAGTTATCTTCGTATGGAAGAAAACCCTCCTTTCCTCCCCCTTCTCCTCCTTTTCTTAGATCGGGCGGCACGGCGGCTCAGTGGCTAGCACTGTCGCCCCACAGCAAGAACACTGCCAGCCCTGGTCCTCGCCAGGCTGGTGGGTGTTTCTGTGCAGAGTTTGTATATTCTCCCCGTGTCCGCGTGGGTTTCCCCCGGGCCCTCCAAAAATATACATAATTCATTACAGATTAAACAGTTCAGGCTCCGGTCTAATTCCCTACCTCCTCGGATGGTTCCCTTAGCTGCTGCAGAGGGGGAGTTTGAGAGCTACCTAAGCTCAAGCTCTACAAACGGGAGGGAGCCCTGGGCTCGAGGATCCCTTGAGCTCAGGGCTCTCTCCCAGGACAACATGCCAAACAAGCTTACATTAAATCATCAGCTAAGTGTGAACTCTTGAAATGATTTTAAGTAAAAAGTAAAGAATTTTAAGCAAGAACCTTATCCCTTCAGACCCGAATTATGTTTTGTTTCTGAAAATTGTAAAAGGATGTTTTCACGGTTCTTGAGGCTCCTATAAACGAGACCAAATTATAATAATAAAAATTCGAAATAATAAATAAAACTATAATA
>CAIGQQ010005788.1:105629-120931 GCA_903798035.1 Danio albolineatus | reverse complement strand
ATATATATATATATATGGGTGCCACGGTGGCCTAGTGGTTAGCACGTTCGCCTCACAGCAGGAAGGTCGCTGGATCGAGCCCCAGGCTGGGTCAGTTGGCATTTCTGTGTGGAGTTTGCATGTTCTCCCCATGGTTGCGTGGGTTTTCTCCGGGTGCTCCGGTTTCCCCCACAAGTCCAAAGTTGATAGGCATAGGTGAATTGGGTAGGCTAAATTGTCTGTATAGTGTATGAGTGTGAATGTGTGTTTGTGGATGTTTCCCAGGGATGGGTTGCTGTTGGAAGGGCATCCGCTGTGTAAAAATATGCTAGATAAGTTGGCGGTTGATTCCGCTGTGGTGACCCCGGATTAATAAAGGGACTAAGCTGACAAGAAAATGAATGAATATATATATATATATATATATATATATATATATATATATATATATATGTATATATATATTTTTTTTTTACAAGAAATATATCATTATGCGTGCAGCAGGGGGTTAGGAGAAAATAAAAAACATGCTTTATAAATGGTGAGCATGGAAGAATGGCAGTGTTTGTTTGTGAATGAATGTGAATAACAGCAGTTGGTCTGAAACTGTATTATCCACCCTTGACATTTCAGGACATCCAGGATAAAAACACTGAACACCATTGCCAATCTATTCAACCATTTCCTGGAGTTTGAAGTCAGAGATTTACGTAATCAGTCCTGTGATTTATTTGTTTATTTTTTTGCCTGAGTAGGTGCAATATGATTTCTGAACTGCTTCTAAAGAGATACAAACAAATCTCAACTCTTTTTTTTTTTACTTTTGTGATTTAGTATATATAATCACATTTACAGTATGGCATAGAGTACTCTTCAAAGCAACCTGAATAAAACCACGTTTACTGTAAGCAGTTTGATTTTTATTTAAAAGGGAGTTAACACACTCGTACATTTTGGTATGCACAGACATATTTCATGTTTGCTGTGTTAGAAAAATTATAACAAAATTAGTTGTTATATTTTAGCAATACTAAAGTAAATTGATCGAGTATCTGCAACCCCTCGAACGTGCACACACACACTTTTTTTGCATTCTTAATGTTAAAAATAAATGCTGTCAATACAATATCAAAAACAATTGTAATATCTATGGAAGGGTCACGGAAGGCCTGTATAAGGTTTCATTGTATTAGGACTCAGCTACTTGACATACAAGTAAGCAATTAGACACATAACATAAATCTAGGATATATTAAACCACATTAAAAAAAAAAAAAAAAAAAAAAAACTATAGACCTTTTCAATGTAGTAATGTCATTAGTCCATGAACATTTCCTGCTTCTTATCAATCTATTTTATAACTGTGACAAGAGGCACTTTAGTCATAGCTTAATATTAAAACAACTATCATAACATTATTTATCAATATGTGGATCTTTTTTGATTTCCGGAAGCTATAGAAATTAAATATGTAAAACAGGAAATATGGTGGGACCATTGTTATTGTTTACACTCCTCAAAATGGTCTATAGTAATTTATAATTAACACTGTAGTGCTTTTAACCATGTTATTCTAAAGTGTATTATACTGTATTAAAGTATTTAGTATTCACTTTAGTAAATAGATCAACTGTAAAACAATTATATAATATACTTTAGTTTTTACTACAGTAAACTGTGGTGTATTGTAGTATAATATACCCTAGCTGCTGAAAACTACAATTCTGCATAATTTGTTTGTTACTTCTGGTCAGTATGGTATTACAATAGCAATTATAAATTTTTCACAACCGATTGTTTCATCTACTTTACTATATTATGATTAAAAAAAAACATTACTGTATTTACTATAAATTACTACAGTATTTTTACGTTTACAGTCTTGTTAAACATGTTTAAGCATTAAATTATTAAAGCGTAATTTATTAAGCGTAAAATTTATTAAGTGTAAAAATGCAGAAAGAAAAATGTCTGAATGTAGGAGAAGGGTATAAACGGAGGTCAGAGCCAGCTCCAAGTGGGTGGGACTTGAGCTCCAAGTGGGTAGGCCTTCGAGCTCCAAGTGGGCTGTACAAACCTGGAATTTTTATTTATTTAATGTGTTGTACATGACACGGAGTCCAATATTGTGTTTTATTAATGTCTACACCTAAACCCATCCCTAAACCCAACCTCACAGTAACCTGTTGTGTTTTATTAACATCTTCACCTAAACCCAACCCTAAACCCAACCTCCCAGTAACCTGTGATGTGTTTTATGAATATCCGCTCCACCTACACCACCTAAACCCAACCTACTTGCGGTTTAAGTCCCTCCCACTTGGAGGTCACCCAACCTACTTGCGGTGTAATCCCTCCCACTTGGAGGTCTCCGGGCTGCAGCAATACCTACTTGGAATGTAGCCTAAACTAACCTACGTACATTCAGTCACAAGATGGTGCCAAACAGTCAAGAACAGCTAAATGACATCAGTCTCACATAGCCTGACTGACAACTGACAGCTGAAAAACTTGGTGGGAGCTTTGGCTGCTTTGAATGGTCAAGGACCGCCCAATTTGTTATATGACTGACAGGTTAACTGACCAATCACGTTTTGTTTTGTGTTCAGCCATTTTAGTAAGCGTGGAATTGTCCTCAGAATAACAGCCCGACTCCGAGACACAACTTTGCCTTATTCATTCAAAGTCGCTTTAAGGCAGTAGTTCTCAATTCCAGTCCTCAGGACACCCTGCCCTACACATTTTGTATGTCTTCCGTATCACGCCTGATTCAAATCATTAGCTTGTTAACATCCATGATTTATCCATGAACTGACCCTTGTGTGAAATAAGAGAGACATATTAGGAACCACTGCTTTAATGGCCCATTTCTACTGAGTGGTACAGTACGGTACGGTACGTGTCGGTACGGGTCACCTTTATCAGGCTTGCGTTTCCACTGCAAAAGGGTACTCTTTTGGTGGGCGTGGTGTATGACAGACGTCATTTTCGAGGAAATATTTACAGTAAAGCTTTATGGGTCGTTCACAAATCATACGAGAAGCACTTCTCACAAAACAGAGGCTTTATTATACACATAAACACTGCTGTAAAAATGTCATTACTGACTGAACATGATCTGATTATAACTAGATCAATGATGCGAAATAGCCTACGGTCCGCGATTATATCAAATAAATAAATAAATGCAGCATATATGAACATATACAGGCCCACACAGTCTCCGATGTTACCAAATTACAGAAAAACTACACACAGCAGACATTTATGCCTTATTTAGGTTCAAAAACAATACAAAATATAGCCACCGGTCAGTGCAAACCTCTGATCTGCATCTTTAATCTTCACCAGCACATGTAGCCTCTCCGTCATTATTCTCTCGTTAGAGAGTAACTCCGTCATTCCGAGTTTATAATAGTCCAGGTTAACTTTGTTAACTATGTTATTTCAAATATTGACGCGCAGGCGAGCGCAAGCGACAAAGTGAAACCACTCGCCCTCGCGCTCATGGGCTCGTAACCCATAAGAATCTGCTCTTCTCTCAGCTTTGTGGCTGTTCAAGACGACGACAAGGTTTGTTTGAGCTCGGGTCGACCATGGCTCGTTATTATATGCTGATATTATTTCGGAGCATTGTCTCTCGGCTGTGTAATAAACATGGCGGGTCTTTTGTTTTCATTCTGGCTTGTTGCACAAGCAAATGACGTATCTCTGTAAGCCAATGGCGTTCAGCTGCGCGTCTAGCTCCGCCTTACGGCACCCTTTGGTACGCTTGGGACCCTTTGCAAAGGGTGACTAAAAAGTGGTATGGTACGGTTCGGTTCGGTTCGGTACGCTTTTAGACCGTGAAAACGGCCTTAAAAGCGTACCGAACCGTACCGTACCACTCAGTGGAAACGGGCCAAGTCATTTCACATGGTGGCCATTTTTGAATTGCCTCTCAGGCAGTATGCTCAGCATTCGGTTTGAATAGGGAAACATCGACATCAAATTTCAAATTTGAAATCCCCAATAAAGTAAACATAATCTGTCTCTCAAAATGTTTTAATCTGTTTTTATGCATTTTTTTAGCTTCTTTTTTCAGGTTGCTAGAGCTAACGCACCTGTGCACTCGAAGGTAATATATCACAACACCAAGCTCATTTATGGACATTTTACATATTATCATACTTTGAAAAATGGCTTGTTTATTTGCGATAGTCCTGTGAAGCAAATCGCAACTTGGTCTTGATGGCAAATCTCCTCACCAAAATAACAGTGACCTCTTTGTTTTGGGTGTTCACGTAATAGCTGTCATTTGATGGGATTTGATGGCCGTTTGATGGGATGGACTGTACCATGCATTCATTTCATAAAAATTACAAAACCAGAGAACATTTGTGTTCAAGTGTAGCTGGTTAACAGAAGATATTTTAAACTTTATGTTGCCATATTTCTCATGTCGGTGAAGCAAATGTTTGCTGAGATTCCAGTGCGTTTGCTGATCCCAGAAGGTTCATAAAAACTGCAGGAACTGTCGTAAATGCACGTTTGGTCCAAGCCCCTGCCCAGAGAATTGTGTCTATAGCTATCGATGATTGCTCCTGTACTAGAAGGTGGGCTTCATTCACCAAACTGACCATGTTAAATTTTCCCCCTTCAAAATTATACAAGTGACATGTCATGTATAGTCTTTGATTTGTTCACAAACGTCTTTAAAAGTTAACAGCAACAATGCATCAATATTCTCAACGACCTCTCAACATATAGGAAATTGGCAGTACTTGTAACATATACTGTAGGTTTAGTTCTGAGATTCATTCATTTCTTTGGTGATGCTTTTCTACATAAAGATCAGGCAGACTGAGATAACAGAAGTGAAAGTTTTCTATTCTATAAAAGCAAGGCTTTGTTGTATTTGTGAGTTTTTTTTTTATTCTGCCAGTTGAACGTTATAATAGTTATATTTTATGTATACTCACTAATGGTCAAGATGATTTCTAGAGCCCAGATTTGGCTGCATTATACAATTTAGTTGTTCTATTTCAGAATAACATAGCTTGGGATGTTATGGAATTGAATACTTGATAATGTTAACATACAGTGCATCTGGAAAGTATTAATAGAACTTAAATGTTTCCCTTTTTTATGTTACAGCCTTATTTCAAAATGGATTAATTTCATTTATTTCCTCAAAATTCTACACACAACACCACATAATGATAATGTGAAAAAAGATTTGATATCAGTTGTTCTGGTTCAATTTGGAATTTCCTCAACCAGTGCAGAGCCCAGGGGACCAGAGAAAGAGCTCCGACTTGCACCCCTTCCCCCCTGGCTATTTTAGTATGCCCTACACATTTTGTATGTCTTCCGTATCATGCCTGATTCAAATCATTAGCTTGTTAACATCCATGAATTATCCATGAACTGACCCTTGTGTGAAATAAGAGAAACACATTAGGAACCACTGCTTTAAGGCAAGTCATTTCACATGGTGGCCATTTTTAAATTGCCTCTCAGGCAGTATGCTCAGCATTGGGTTTGAATAGGGAAACATCAACATCAAATTTCAAATTTGGAATCCCCAATAAAGTAAAACATAATCTGTCTCTACAAATGTTTTTATCTGTTTTTATGCATTTTTTAGCTTCTTTTTTTATGTACTTTTTTCATGTACAAATCACATGTACTTAAGTATTCACAGCCTCTGCCGTGAAGCTCTAAACTGAGCTCAGGTACATTCTGTTTCCACTGATCATTCTTGAGATGTTTCAGCAGCTTCATTGGAGTTCACCTGCGGTAAACCTGATGGTCACTCTGTCTGAGCTCCACAGTTCTTCTGTGGAGAGAGGAGAACCTTACAAAAGGACAACCATGTGTGTAGCAATCTACAAATCATGGCCTGTATGGTAGAGTGGGCAGAAGGAAGCCAAAAGGCATCTGAAGGACTCTCAGACCATAAGAAACAAAATTCTCTGGTCTGATGAGACTAAAATTGAACTCTTTGGAGTGAATTTTATTTTTAAAGGGCACATGTTTTGAAAAATCGACTTTTTAAGCTGTTTTGGACAGACATTTGTGTAGGTATAGTGTATAGACCGTCATATTGGGGTGATATAAACACACCCACTCCTTTTTTTCAATTTACCAGCATAAAAACAGTGGATCAATTGAAGCGGTTTTGAGACCGACCGCAACTTGATGTAGGAGTGCGGTCCCCCCGCCCACTGAATTGAGTGCCAGCTGCGTATTAAAATGTCTCTGTAGTAACGTGTGTAATCATATCAACAGGACAGGACGTGCGCAAAGCAACCGGGAATAAAAGGTCAGTTCGCGAAGGTCATCAATCTTCATCAAATGTGATCAAGAGTGAGTTTTACAAGTTTAAAATGTTTTAAAACAGTGCATGTTTGTGATGAACTACAGCGATTTACTTCAGCTTTACTTCATCACCACAGCCGCGTGTCAGGACAATTATAAAAAAAGACGCTTCAATCTCGGTTTGTTGATGTTAAATCAGGTTTATTTTGTACATTAACACAACAGATATCCATACAGCAGTGGATATTAACCTGTGCGTGAACTTTGTAATGACATTGCGTGTGACTCATCGTGGGCAACTCCACAACAAACACATCAAACAATCATTGGCAAAGTTCTCTAGTATTTCTCACAAACTTTAAGTGAGAACTGCTTCCTTTACGTCTGTCTGTCTGTCTGACGCAGCCGAGGGCGGAGATGGCATGCTGACAGGCACGTGGGAACGGTGGGCGGGGAGGACTAGCCTTAAAGGGGCAGTACCAAAAACAGCAAAAAGCTGTTTTGAGCTATAATACACAGACTTCAAAGAGCTATAATAAATAATCTGATGGGTGTGTTGAGCTGAAACTTTACAGACAAATCCTGTTGACACAGAAGACCTATATTAAATATAAAAAAGGGGTAAAACATGTGCCCTTTAAATAAAAGCAGGCACCGCTCATCACCATGCTAATACCATCCCTATATTGATGCATGGTGGTGGCAGCATTATGCTGTTGGGATGTTTTTCAGCAGCAGGAACTGGAAGACTAGTCAGGATAGAGGGAAAGATGAATGTAGCAATGTACTGTACAAAGATATCCTGAAGGAAAACCTGCTTCAGAGTGCTCCTGACCTCAGACTGGTGTGATGGTTCATCTTCCAGCAGGACAATGACCCAAAGCACACCGCCAACATATCAATGGAGTGGATTCACAACAACTTTGTAAATTTCATTGAGTAGCCCAGCTAGAGCCCAGACCATAATCCTATTGAAAATTTCTGGAGAGATCTGAAAATGAATGTACACCATCGCTTCCCATTCAACCTCATGTAATGGGTATTGTGTGTAGAATTTTGAGGAAATAAATGAATGTAGTCAATTTTGGTATAAGGCTGTAACATTAAAAATGTGGAAAAAGTGAAGCACCATATGAATACTTTCCAGATGCACTGTATACCTAAAATACTCGTTATATGCTTTATTTTTCTCCCATACATATAATTTCTAAAAGTCTAAATATTAGCTCGGCAGACATTCATTCATCAAAAGAAGCTAGACATCTAAATCAGCGGTCAGCAAGTGTTATTTGTAATTTTGCCTTGGACTGGGTGCTGGTGGATGGGATGGGGTTGTTCAGGATGTATTTTGGTTGGTGGGTGCCATCAAAACAATGTTCAAGAAATTACATCTATATCACAAATGCATGCTACAAACAATTAAAACAAAATAATACAGCTCACAATAGCAGAGAGATGTTTGCTTGCCACTCACTTTAATAAAGACGGTGAGGTGCCCATCTTTACATTGTTACTATATATTGTTAATGCAAATAGATACTTAATAACTGTCAGGGTAAATATGTGTTTTGATAATTCCTGCAATCCTGTGCCTTTGTGAGAGAGCAGTGGTGACAGATACACACAGGGGTGAGACACAGGTGAAACTCATGAACACTAACAAACGGTGGCAAAACAGAACAAAGGAATCACATGACATAACAAAAGCAAATGGAACACAACAACACGGGGAAAAATCACATGACAC
Organism: Danio albolineatus; assembly: GCA_903798035.1. Lineage (NCBI taxonomy): Eukaryota > Metazoa > Chordata > Actinopteri > Cypriniformes > Danionidae > Danio > Danio albolineatus. Next base: position 112,902 of record CAIGQQ010005788.1, on the reverse strand, counting down.
ACACAGAACCCTGACAATAAAGGCACCAGTTTTAGTACCTCACAGAAAACATAATATTTACAATTCTAGTAGTGGAGTGGCTTCCGGTGTCTGCTATATACGGATAATGGTTCTTAAAGGGAAAACTCACAATTAAGTGTGATCTCATATAGAGTAATTTTGTGACTTTTTCATGACCCAGTAGTGGGTTGTGACCTGGTGGTTGAGGACCCCTGATCTAGAGCATTGCGCCAATTGTTAGTACATATTTTAATATGAATTCAGTATTAAGTAAAAAAAAAAAGAAAAAAAAAAGAGAAGAATATATTAGTGCTTTCACATTTCTTGCACATTTTTACCTAGTTTTTTTGCAGCCACATGCTGCTGTAGTGTGTGTTGCACCTCTATCTTGCGTTTTCTCCATTTGCTCTCTGTCTCTAGTGAAAACAGGACTGTGTAGATTTTCGGCAGGGTCTGAGCCATAGACACACTCCCAAGGACAATAGAAGAGACCTGTCCATTTATATTAGAGAAGACCTCATGCCTGTCAGCCACCTCTCTGGACCTTTGGGGCTCATCGGGAACTTGCTCCGGTAGAAATTTGATCAGACTGATGAAAAAAAAAATCTTTATCATATTTCTGTATTGTAATTATAATGATAATGTTATTTGTTATTCGCGCCGTGTGCTTACATGTCTCCAAGGCCTTTCCTCAAAGTGGAAAAATAGATGTTTAGTATAAATGTCATAAATACTTTCAAGCCATGCCAGAGCCAGTATGCCACAACTGCTGCATTAGAAAGCCAATTCTGATACCTGTAAAACAACAAATTCATTCATTCATCTGTTTTCTTGTCAGCTTAGACTCTTTATTAATCTGCATTCTCCACAGCTGAATGAACCACTAATTTATCCAGCTGTAACCCATCACTGGGAAACATCCATACACATTTATTCACACACATACACTAGGGTCAATTTAGCTTATCCAATTCACCTATAGCGTGTGTCTTTAGACTTGTGGGGGAAACCGGAGCATCTGAAGGAAACCAATGCCAACACGGGGAGAACATGTAAACTCAACACAGAAATGCCAACTGACCGAGCCGAGGCTCGAACCAGCGACCTTCTTGCTGTGAGGTGATGGTGCTACCCACTGCACCATTGTGAGGCCCACAACAAATTCAGTCATGCAGATTTTGGTTAAAAACCCTTATTATTGTTGTCAATGCAGAGCTTTGAATGCATTTCTATGCATTTAATGAAAATTAGAGATGGATCAAAATAATTTTTGTACCAAAACAACAGATTCTGGAATATGTATTCTTGTATAAAAAAATTTATGTATGTATGTGTGTAGGAATGGCGGCTCAGTGGTGTTTAGCCTCACAGCAAGAATGTTCAAATCCCGGCTGGATCACATGGCATTTCTGTGTGGAGTATTCATGTTCTCCCTATGTTTGCATGGGTTTCCTCCAGGTGCTCCGGATTCCGGCAAAAACATGCGATGTAGATGAATTGGATACACTAAAAAAATGGTTGGAGTGTGTAAAAATGAGAGAGCGTATTGGGTATTTGGGTATTTCCCAGGACTGCTGGTTCACGAGTTAAGCCCGATACTAATTCTATTTTTGTACCCCTACCCCAGGGGTGTCCAAACTCGGTCCTGGAGGGCCGGTGTCCTGCAAAGTTTAGTTCCAACCCCAATCAGACACACCTGGGCTAGCTAATCAAGCTCTTACTAGGCTTTATAGAAATATCCTTGCAGGTGTGTTGAGTTAAGTTGGAGCCAAAATCTGCAGGACACCGGCCCTCCAGGACCAGGTTTAGACATGCCTGCCCTACTCCATTCCTCTTGGCCCTTGAAACAGAGTGTGAAGGGGAAGAGCTTCAAAATTTACCTCTAAGAAATGGGACAGCACTACAACACCTGCACACGTCATTGTTGTAGATCAGGGATCACCAAACTTGTTCCTGGAGGTCCGGTGTCCTGCGGATTTTAGCTCCAACCCTAATCGAACACACCTGAACAAGCTAATCAAGCTCTTATTAGGTATACTTGAAACATCCAGACAGCTGTTTTGAGACAAGTTGGAGCTAAACCCTGCAGGACACCGGACCTCCAGGACCGAGATTGGTGATCCCTGTTGTAGATGGTGTGCTTTGGGAAATTATTGTACTCCTTGGTTTTGAGTGTGGTCCTGAAAAATCTGTATCAAGTGCTATCTAGCCCTTCCCCTTAGCGCTACACCTTCAAAAGAGAATTGGCAAACTCCTACCCTTTCATGTGAACACACAAAATGAGGGGTAGGGTAAGGTGAAGGGCTAAGAGGTAGAATTGGAATTGGGCCTTAGTGTACTCTCAGCCCTGACTGAGAGTACACTGCATAAAACACATGCCAGAGCAATTGGTAAGAAAACCAAGATTGCCAAATGCCACCTAACCATACCCCTTACAGTTATTTTTTGAAAATAGGTCAAGTTTGGATCAAAACAAAAAGTTGCATTCAGCTGAATTGCTGAATTTTATGGTAGCACTTTATAATAACTACACGCTACAAATAATCTATTAAGCATTAGCAAATAGTGAATTCATTATCTGTTAAGCACTAACTCTGCATTAATAGGCGTTAGTAAGCAGTTTATTAATGCAGCTACAAATGCTCTATTCTTGACTTACAAGTACATTTATGATGTGCTTAATAATTTTGTTTTCATAATTTGTTACTGAATAATTTTACATGACTAAATTAAGTATCGCATTATTTACAAACCATTTGTATTTAAGAGTAGTTGGTGGTTTTTAAGATCATTCATAATGAGTTAGTAAACGATTAATAAACTATTAAAATCAACATTTATATATTGTAAAATCCAGGTATATAGTAATGGCTACTATGTATGTTAATAAATACTTTATTAACTCAACCTCATCCAGTTTTGTGACCTAATCTAAAGTGAGGACTATTCATGCTTTATAAATCCCTTATAAATGATTATTAAAGGCTAAATATCAAATGAACAACACATCTTTGCAATCTTATCTAAATAATACAATTACTGTAAAGCTTAAACATTGCTGAATAACAGAAGTGTCAAAATACAGCATAAAACTGGAAAAAAACAACAATATGATTTAACAGTATATTATGATACAACATTTTAAAGTTATTTAACGATGTTTAAACTGTACAGTCATTTTATTTTAGATAAGGTTGCAAAGATTTATTTTTCATTTGATACATTTTCATTTGTGTGCAGTTAAAGTCAGAATTATTATTTTTTCAAAAGTCTTAAAAAACAAACCATCATTATACAATAACTTGCCTAATTACCCTAACCTGCCTATTTAACTTAATTAATCTAAGCCAAATGATTAGAAATGAATAAAGTCATCTATGTTCTTTTTTTCCTGCTTAGAATAAAACTGAGCCTTTAATAATCATTTATAAGTGATTCATAAAGCATGAATAGTCCTCAATTTAGATCAGGTCCCAAAACTAGATGAAGTTGAGTTAATGAAGCATTTATTAATATACAAATTAACTATTAATATATGCCTGAGTAATGCAATATATAAATGTTGATTTGAAGAGTTTATTAATCATTTACGAACTCATTCTGAAGGATCTTTAAAAACGACCAACTATACTTAAACAACTGGTTTGTTAATAATGCGATACTTAATTTAGTAATGAAAAATGAATCCTTAACAAAGTAGGAAAACACAATTCTTAAACCTACTATAAATGTACTTATAAGTCAAGAATAGAGCATTTGTAGCTGCAGGTACAAACTGCTTACTAGCGCCTATTAATGCAGAGTTAATAATTAACAAATCATGAATTCACTATTTGCTAATGCTTAATAGATGATTCATAGCGTGTAGTTATTATAAAGTGTTACCAATTTTATTTATGCATCAGAAACAAAAGTTTTAAAATGAACTGTTGTTGGGTGCATACCTGTCCCATAAGGTGGTGATACTCCAGATTGGCAATGTAAACAGTAAGAGCACATAGGAGAGCACCCGCTGAAGCAGAGAGATATTAGGATTACCGATGATCTCCAACTGACTCATGATATTACACAGCAACACTAGAAAAGAAAAGAAAATGTTTTTTTTCCTCTTCTATACTCGTTCATCCATCTTCAGAAATGCACAGGTGACACTACAGTACCTTCCTGGACTTTCACTGGTTTTGGACTCACAGATGAACAATCTCCATTGATGCTCTTGTCTATGGGCTGCTCTTGCGAGTCTTGTTGTGATTCCTCTTTTTCAGCCACATCAGTCTGTGTTAACATCCAGTGATCTGAGCTCAGTGAATCATCAGACACATCCGACTCCTTTCTCCTCTGAGGGTACAATGGCAAAGCATCTGTCGGGGTGTGTGAGACAGTTATTAATGACAGAGCAGCCAAAAGCAAGTGTACAGGGGTTACTGTTAAACTGCATAATTATTATTTATTTTTTTTCTTGGTTGTCAAGACTCACAGTAACTTTCAAATAAGTAACACAAAGGCAGATTGCTCTTATTAGAATCCTAAAACAAGACTGATTACCCCTTAGATATCTGGCAATTGGAGAGGGGTGTGGATGCAGACTTGGTGCAGTTGCAAGCTGAGCTGCATGCAATGCTTTTAAAGCCCACACCTAAGCCCACCCTTAAAGCCTGTTTCACACCGCAAGCGCAAGCGGCGCGTGAGCGGTGCGTGAGCAGCTCGTGTTTTTTTCGGCGTCCATGTTAACAGATTAGAGCTTTCATACCGCAAGCAGAAGCAGCGCGTCAACGCGAGGCGTGAGCGTCGCTGAAGCAGCATGGCCGCGATAGTTTCGGCGCCGGGTCTATTTTTGACGCTGCTCACGCTCAATTAAAGTGACAGTGCATTCATAATGGCTTAAACACATTGAATGACAGTAAAAAGTAGCAATTTTACCCAATAAATGCATCAATAATATCCACTGATTTAAATATGGTCAATGAAATGAACTTAAACGATTAAAAACTGCAACAAATATTTATTTAGGCCCGAACTACAAAACTAAATGTAAAAGCAACTTTAGTATCAGTTTTGCTTAAGAGGGAGAGGGGAGAGAGAAAATCGAAATGGCCGATTTAAGACAGGTATTTACGGGAATTGTAGTCCATAACGAAGTGTATTGTGGGTAGTGTAGTTCGACACCCATGCTTAGATTATGTGAGCTTAGCTCGCTGCGAGTTACAGCAGAGGAGGAACAATTTATTCAGCTTTGTTTATGTTCACTCAAGTTCTTACAACCATGAGCTGTTTGCACTGAACCTGACAGCACGAACATAAGTAAAAGAAGGGCATGCAGTGATTACTTTTGTCTGTCTCATCCTTTGCACGAGCATGAATTAACGAGCCGCTGGACATCGCTGAAGCGAAGAAAGTAACACTAGTTTGATCATGTATAAATATTATTATAACTATATTGTATAAATAATATTATAGCTGCCTACAACATTCTGACAATAAAAAAATGACATGATGTCACAGGCGATTGTCTTCTCAGTGCACCAAACATTAATGACATTTCTCATAGCGTGAGAAGCATACAGTACTGTAATATAATTATAAAATATATACAGTGTATAATTTATAAAATAAAGACTTGCAAGTTAAGAAAACAGCATGAAGTTGCCGCGGGCCTAGGTGCAGATGAAAAGTTTAAAAAGTGTATTTATATAGAGATAGATGGATAACTAGATAGAATAGACAGATGATCTGTGTTGCTGCTGCCGATGAGCTGCGCGCTGCAGACGCAGTCGGTGTGAAAGTCAAATGCCTGCGTGCTGCTTCTGCTCTACCAACGCGCTGCTCACGCGCCGCGCACGCCCTGCTTGCGCTTGTGGTGTGAAAAAGACGTAACCCTACTACTCACAGTGACGTCCCTAGCTCCATTAAGTGCATTATGTCTGAAATTGCATCTCTGAGATATGCAGTCTCTGTCTGCAAATCCAACTCTGCATAAAATGTGAAAGCAAAGGTTTGGGAATACTTTGGATCTTTGCAAAACAAATGGAAGGATTGACAAGCCCATTGCAGTTAGGAAATAACACAACATCCTTAAACTTATACTTCACTGTCGTTGTTGATCATTACTCATATTCTTTCTGTTACACTGGACCTCTTCAGTTATATATTACATTGCGTCTGGGTATAGTATAATAACTGGTTTCAAGGTTTACCACGGTTTGATAAAGGTTTTTAATCTGATTAAATTTTCTGTTACATTGATCTAGCGGTACATGTATGATTTTTTTTTTTTTGAGGGCAACAGTATCTCCAGCATTAAAAGACTGTCTGCAATGAATTGGGTTTAATTCATCGTTATTTCTATACCACTTTTACAATGAAGAGTTTCAAAGCAGCTTAACATAGAAGTTCCAGCAAATTGAAACTTTGTCAGTCAAGTTTACAGAGTTTGAGTTTAGTTCATTTCAGTGTGGTTTAATTTCCGCTGCTGAAAGTCCAAACACTGAATGTAACGTGATGATGACAAAGACAACGGTGTCAAGGATCCAAGTGCAGTTTAATGATAGTAAAAGTCAGTATAGTAGCGGTAACGGGGCAAACAGGTCTGTAGAGGAAATCCAGAATCGTAGTCAAAATAGGCAGAAGGTCAATAAGGCTGGCGGCAGGCAAGGATGAACAGATAACAAGGCTAAGATCAAAACATGGATAAACAGGAACAAAGACAACCCGTTGTCGAGTCACATATACAGCAAACAATACTCAGCAACAGTGAGTGTTACTGAGTGGATTAAATAGAGAGTGTAATCAGTGGTGAGTGGCTTCAGCTGGGAGTCTCTAATCAGTGGTTACTTGGAGCAGGTGAGTGTTGCATGAGTGGAGATGTAGTCCTTAAAATGGCTGATTTGTAGTTCACGGAAGTGTGTGTGTGAACCAGCGATCTCTGACAGTGGAGATCGCTGGTGATCATGACACTGAAGGGCAAGTTTATTAAGTCCCAAAATCAAGCAAGCCATCAGTGACAGTGGTGAGAAACAAAACTACACCAAATTATGAAAGGGAAGGAAAAAACCCCGAGAGAAACCAAGCTCAGTTGGGCACAACCATTTCTCCTATGGCTAAACTTCCTGTGCTGAGCTGCAGCCTAGGTGCCGGGGCTGGAGAGCCCTGGACGTCCATCGTGGAGAAGCCGCAGGTGTGAGTAGGTCACCGGCGGGTGTACAGGCTGGCCCATGGAGTCAATGTGGAGACTCATCTGGACTCTCAAAAGCTACTGGTCAGCCCACGATTCAGC
>CAIGQQ010005788.1:27055-45288 GCA_903798035.1 Danio albolineatus | reverse complement strand
GGGCAATTCGTAACTTTTTAAAAAGTGGCTCATTCGTATGAATTCGTACGATGTAATTCGTACAATTCAGTACGATTTGCTCATCATCCAATGACGGTTGTGTTTAGGGGTGGGGTTAGGTGCCACGCCTCCTTTTTTAAATCGTACATTTTCATACGACTGAACTTGTACGAATTCATACGTATTAGCCACTAAACTGCCAAAACGTAAAATACTTACGTTTTCTCGTGAGATCAGGCTGGAATCACCAGTATTACACAAATGGTAGCAATATTTAACCTGTAGCATTCCTTTAATCCTAATTACACAAACCATTTACAAAGTTACAAAAAATATATATGCAAATTTGTTTTAGAACATTGCTGCTTAAATTATTGAATGACCCAAAAGATTGTACACTCTCAGAAATAACGTACCTTTAATGTACACATTTGTACTTATTAGGTACCAATGTGGACCTGTTATGTACAAAAATAATAATAATAATAATCTTTTGAAAAGATACAACCCCAGTGACAGGTTTTGTACCTTTATTTATGTGAGTGTAGCACAAAATGTAATTAAGCTTTTCCTGTCTTGTCTTTTATTTATACAATGCCATCTAGCAGTCGGGACATTATGGATATGTATAGTCCCAAGATTAATCAGTTCATTGATCATTAGCTCTGTAGGTTTTTGGGCTTATTTCATTTGTGAGCTCATGATTTCCCACACAGAGGATCTTAGAAAACTGTACAGTTTAGAAGAAGACCTAAGAATGAGTTGAGGGAACTGTGGAGTGGTAGACTCCAGAGAAGGAGGAGATGCCATTCTGAGTGTCCACTCCACTGCTTCTAATGTGCTCCTGCTCTTTGGCAACGAGTCCTGGTGCTGATCTGATCAGATTCTCTCCAGTGTTCTCCCTATCTGTTGACGGTTTCATCTGCATCTGGCATGGAATGAGAGGCACTGAGGGTGGGCAAGAATACCGGGCAACTGTCTCTGGGTTTGGGACTGAGGAACTTTCAAACACCCCATCTGCTTCAGTGGCAAATGACACTAGGGCTTGAGTGGAGTCGTAGGAACTTTTCTCCGTGTCAACTGAGACAAAGGAATCCAGGTTGCGATCATGATTCAGGCGAGCTTTGCTCAAAAGGAGACGTGCGTCTTCACGGAAGTGCGGATTGAAAAGAAGGTAGAGCAAAGGGTTGATGCTTGCTGGAAGAGGCAAAAGTACTAAGACGACAGATTTGACAACCTCCTCGCTTACCGGAAAGAGGCCCAGAAGGGAGGAGAAGGTGAGGAAGGCAACGGGGCAGTAGAGCAGGCAGTTGGTGAAGATGAGCCAGGCCACATGCTTGATCATGGCACAATCCCAAATGCTGTCAAAGTCGCCCTTCATCAGGTCCCAGTACAGCTTGATGTAAGTTCCAGTGATCACCAGGAAACACAAAGAGTTCATCATTATGAGAGCAACCATGAATCCCAACGTGGAAGGTTCACCATCTGGCAGGGGTGATGGCATGCAGAGGGGAGTCGCCCCGTATTCTCCGACCCCAATTAGTGGCAAAGCAGCGACTGCCAATGAAAGTGCCAAGCACGCAAGTGCAGCGGCTCGGACACTTCCCAAAGATGGTGACTTTCCATAAGCGCGAGCACATGAGACAGACACACTACACTGCACTGCAGCCAAAGTCAGAAAGAGTATGGAGCCCTCTGAGGCCAGCACTGAAAGAAAGCCAATTGCTTGGCACCCTGCACCCATTTCCCACTGAGCACCATGCAGAGCAAACTCTCCAAATGTCCGGGCATCAACTAGTGCCAAGGTTCCAGTGCATAGGCCTGTTAGCAGGTTGGCACCACTAATGGTTCCAATGATGAACTTAACAGGAGAGAGATAGCTGGGGGACGTGAAGACTGTCAGGATGAGAAGGCTGTTTCCCATCAGCGAGACCAAAGAAATGAGCCACATGCCAAGTCGCACCACCCAACTGTCAAACAGGTTATCACATGGTTTGAATGGACCTAAATGGGTTGAAACAGAATTTTGATTTAATTATACTTTATATTTGTATTTAAATAATACTTTTATGTAAAATTTTTACTAATTATATGTTTTGTGACCCATAAAGAAGTTTAGAGGATAAGTTTCAGGTTGACAAATGCAAAGAATTGCAAACTGGTTAAGATCAGGTTAAGTTGTTTCACAACGCTTGATATACTGTAAACGTTCTCAGTTTACTCAGGTAACCAGAGTTAGTGATTAATTGGAGCCTGTGCACATGAACATGTCACACTTGCAGCTAATCGTTTCAATGATTCATAAAACATTCACAAAACTAGAGTTGATGTGGATAGAATATACCTGGGATGGGGGTGCACTGTATGCTGGTCTGTAGCTTGGACTCTTCAATTGCTAACTGGAATTCTTCTAAGTCAAGGTCATCTGCAAATGAACACATGTAAAACATGAGCCATCTTCGGTTTGTGCATGAATGACAGTATGATGGAATAGTCTTCAGTGTCCGAGATGGCACGATGCACTTTATCTTCTGGCAGAAGATAAATCACCTTGTTGTGGACATCAAGTCTGCTGGAAAGAATTAATTTATCTAAGGGCTTTTGCACCACTCAACACCATGCACATCTCAGTTGCAACTTTCCATTTCTCCTTTGGTGAGCAATCAATCATCAGGCTTTGTTCGCGTTCCGATTTTGTTATTTCTTGATAAGCCAAATGATGTGTTTTAGACCTTGAATTGTTAATGTTTATCTAATTTCCTATGGAGTGTAATTATGGAGAGCTCCTTTCAAGTCTGAAACCTGATCAGATCACATCGAGGAATGCATGGAGAAACGGCACATTTTATTTAATCTGTCAAATACCTGCGGTTACTGAAAGGCCCTGACATGTTTCTACTGTGCTAATTAAAGATGAAGAGGCTGGCAGATAAAAGAGAGCAGATAAAAATAGACACACATTCACTCACTCTGTGGAAAACCACTACAAGTGGTGTTTTTATGTTCCTTTCATATTAGGAACGTGTTTGTGTTAGGCCAATGTTTTCGTTTTTTTGTCTACAGGGACTTTGACAAAAGGTTAACTGTACAAACTTGAGTGACTTGATACAGCACAGTATCAAAGTTTGGAAACTTTTCATGATAAACTCAAATCATTTAGACTTAACAAGCTGGTTTAATCTAGCTATTGCAATGTATATTCAAATGGCGAACAGACCATTACATTAACTGCATTACGGTGAATTATATTACATACAGCATAACACATTTTCAGGCACACATTATCATCATTTCATATCATGAAAAATGTAAATAATTTGATACAAACTTTTGTGGTAATGTTCAAAATGAAAATATCATGTACTAGATACTAAGTATCTAGTACACACTTTGCATGTTTGCTTTTACACTGGGAGAGTACTATTAGAGTATTACACTGGGATTTTGACAAATAAGGCTGCTTTGGGACAACATAATATACTTTGGAGGCTTTTTTTTAGTTTAGAATGTTATTGTTTAGATTGCAACTCTGCCGTTTATTTGTAAGGATAGTGCCTGTTTTAAAATATTTATCATTTCTGAGAGACAGCATGTCAGCAGTCATTATTTATGGCCTGTCGGCCATGAATAAAACAAACAGATGGCCTGGCTGCCTGTCTTTGAGCAAAGACGGTTGACATTGTTCATCCACAAGATGGCAACAGAGACTGCATATTACGCCCTTTGAGCAGGGGTGTCCAAACTCGGCCCTGGAGTGCCGGTGTCCTGGAGAGTTTATTTCCAACTTGCTTCAACACACCTGCCAGGAAGTTTCTAGTACATCTAGTAGAGGCTTGATTAGCTGGTTCAGGTGTGTTTGATTAGGGTTGAAGCTAAACTCTCCAGGACACCGGCCCTCTAGGAATGAGTTTGGACATCCCTGACTAGCCCTTGGACGTTCTAACTACAGCTGATCAAATCATTATTAAACAGGTGAATGTTATTCTAAAGGCTGATTTATACTTCTGCATCAAGCACACCCATATGCCCCGGCGCAGCCTGTGCGGGATTGCCATTGCCGTGGCGCACCTCTCAAAAAATGTAAATAGACGTCGAAACGACGTGTAGCGCAAGCCCTGTGATTTGTCGGCTTGGTCAAGCTGAAGAGTGTGGGCAGGGGTGAGAGCCGCGCGAGCGAGTGTTTACAAGTGTGGAGTCCCGTGAAGAAGCTCTAGATGAAAACTGTTGTTTTGTGTTATGACTAGGCCCACAAGGAATCTGCGCGCGCAGAATTCCGCAGATTTCCGCAGATTTTTAGCCCATCATTGATTGTTTATTTACTTGTTTAAATGTGTGTAAATTTATATTTATTCGATTTTCAATTTAATTTCAAAATAATACTGACTAATATGAAAATATTCATATAATTTATTTACAACACAGTTTGTAAAGTAATATTTTCTGTCTTTTAGTAGAGATTTTATATAAGAGACTCACTTTGTTTACCAAATAAAATGGATCTAATTGGATTCCCATTGTAAACATTAAATAAAAGTTAAAAAGGTGTTACCTTTTATTTTATATATAAATTTTTTGTTATGATGTTCCTAAAATAATTCCGCATAAATCCGCAGATTTTTAACAAAATACTTCGCAGAAATAGCAAAAAATGTCAGCAGATTCCGTCTGGCCCTAGTTATGAATAAAGTTGTTGCTCGTCTGCCGTTTCCCACCTCAAAATGAGCAAGTTTGAGCCACTTGTACATTAAGGTAGTGTTCAGAAAAAAACAAACACCAGCGAAGAAACTTGACTCAGAGGAACATAAACATCTCACTGCCAGCTAGCGTTTCGGAAGTGTTATTGCAGAGCAACACAAGAGCGCACAAAAGTATAAATGCACGACAACGCGCATTGCATGTGCCGTGAGTCACGGCGATCACTCGACGCAGAAGTATAAACCAGGCTTAAGTCAATCTTTATAATTGTAGTAAATCGAGTGTGAGATGGGACTCACATATTAGAACTGCATGTATTTTGTGTTGGCCACTTTTTTGTATAACCCTGAGTTACTTTTCGGTTGGCCATTGGTTTGTTTCTAATGTGTCCCCTGTTTTTGTTACTGTAGACTAGTTCAGTAAAAAGAAAAAAGAAGAAATGCTCGGATGTGTTTACAGTTTTTCCTTATTGCAAACACACTCTCCCAACTGCAACAGAGAATACCTGGTAATTCTCTGTAGACATGTGCCATTTTATGTTTTTTCAGCCTTTTAATTTTAAAATGTCAGCAAAATTACCTGTTTTGTCATCACTTTAGACATTATGTTTGAAAATCATTTAAATACTAGCTCTAAAGTGACGTTGGTGAAGGAGCAACGGTTTCTGCTGTTCTGACATAAGCTGCAGATGTGAAGGAACGGGGGAAGAAAGTAGTGAAGGATTTTGAGACTCTGTCAACATTTCAGCTAATAAATATCTCTGTCAGCAAATACCTGTTTATTAAAACTGGTATTGGCCAAAATATTTTATTGATCAATCCCTAGTCCAAAACTTTAACAGATGGAGTCTGTCAGAAAATGGACAGGTGGTACCTTCGAGGGTGGTAGATAGGGGTGCGGGGGCTCAGTTAGGGGGGTTTGATATCGTTACACCCCTAGTAAGAAGGCCTGCATGGTTAAGTTGTAGGACTTACAGTTGTTGTCAGTGTGAATGGGGAACAGAGATGGAGATTTCTTCTGGAAATCTTCTTCTTCACTGCCCATCTGTTCTTCCCACTGGTTGGCAGATCTGTAACTGTTACAGCCTCCAAAAACACAGCACTGATAGGCATATGGCATCTCGATGACCCTGTTCAAACATCATTGAGAATAAAGCACAAAATGAAAAATCTCATATGTTCCATCAAACTTTGTTTTACCACATATTTGAATTTGCCAAATGGAGTTTGAACATTAAAAATAAGGACATATTGCATCAGTTTGAGGAAATGTGAAAGCTATAAAAGATCACATTTCGAAGGAAAAATTCAAAGAAAGAATGATTCATCAATCTGCAAATGACGCATTAAATAAACTAGCAATAAATCCAACCACAGGAACTATTTTAAATGGATTTGGGTCACGGGTGAAACCATGATTTTTTTTTTTCTTTTTAATCAGTTGCTTTTGGAAACAGCAACACTTGAACTCTCCCGTTTCTTGAGGTGCTAATCAAATCAAGATAGCATTTAAAGCTGCAGTCTTGGAGGTTTTCCAATGCCCTGAGCTGTTGATGAATCGGGACAGGATATTTATAACTAACCCTCTATATTGTGATTATTGAGGTATCTTAAAAAAATCTTTCCGCCTGTCAGAGGACTTGAATCAAGCCAGATATTCTAGGAAACGTAACAAACAGAAACCATTTACTTGTACCAATGAACAGAACGTTCTCTGGGCCACAGATTGTTACTATCTTGAAACTGTCAAATCTATAAACAGTTGACGTTTCTTTGAAAATGGAGTAAAACCTTCATGTGTTTCTGCTATTTGAGACATTTGTGTTGTGGGATGTAATAACCACACACGCTTGTAAAAAAAAAAAAACTTTAGTTTTGCTTTAACATGTAAGCGTTTTTAATCTTTTTGGGGGTTATTGGATGTCACAAATGTACCTTATGTTGGGGAAGTCCTCCAATCCGAAGGAACGTGACAGTGCCATGTTGCCTTTCAGCTTGAGATGAGTAAGACTTGTTAGTCCGGTCATCGGCAAACTATTCAGTCTATTCCCAGTGAGATCTCTGAATGGAAAAAAAGAGATACAGAAGGATTACTAAAGTGTAAAATAATTAAAAAGTGATACACTGTCAGATAATTGTGTGCAATTGTTTGCTTCTTATGTAAATCCTGGAATTAAGTCACAAGGTTCTAGCAACATATGGAGATTAATTAACCAGTCAGGCATGTTAAAAAAGCACATTGACTTTTATAACAATTACTTATAATCAGCTGGTGTGTCAGGGTGAATTAGTTAGAGTAACCAAAGGTGTATTTTATTACTCAGCACCAGACCTGCCAACATTTGGTTTTGAAATTCCGGGAGATTATCGAAAATGGGGGGGGTCGACTGGGGGGAGGGGGGGAAATTTACATAACATACAAATGAAAATGATTTTCTCATATCAGTTTTTTTATGTTTTATTGTGACTTTTAACATTGTTTGTAACATATTAAATTCACAAATTCCAGTATGTTTACTCCCCCAACACATGCAGTAGTGCATTTTTTTCTTCAGTAGAATGGTAAAGGTTTATCAGATTAATTCATTCATTTATTCATTCATTCATTTTCTTTTCGGCTTAGTCCCTTTATTAATCCGGGGTCGCCACAGCGGAATGAACCGCCAACTTATCCAGCATTTGTTTTACGCAGCGGATGCCCTTCCAGCCACAACCCATGTCTGGGAAACACATCCATACATTCTCATTCACACACATACACTACGGACAATTTAGCTTACCCAATTCACCTGTACCGCATGTCTTTGGACTTGTGGGGGAAACCGGAGCACCCAGAGGAAACCCACGCAACCACGGGGAGAACATGCAAACTCCACACAGAAAATGCCAACTGGCCCAGCTGGGGATTGAACCAGCGACCTTCTTGCTGTGAGGCGAACGTGCTACCCACTAGGCCACTGTGGCGCCTTTATCAGATTAATAAAAATACAAATACAAATAACAAAATAAACATGCAAATAAGCCCAAAGCGATATCCATGGCTCCTGGTGACACAATGAGGTCTTGTAAAGCGAAACGATAACAATAAACTCTCTAAGGAATTGAACATTATAAAAAATTTAAACATAATTTACAATTTTAGTGCCGTTGTGATTTCACATGATGAGTGATGTCATTTTTCCCACCGTTTCCTACATTAAAATCAATACGACACACCTTGCAGAAAACATGGCCGTCGTCAAGGTGGCTGCTAGACACAAACATGAATTCTTCCGTCCAGCTGCTGTTAATTTTGGTTGTATATTTTTTTTCTTTGCCGAAGCACAACCTGACTCTTTTCCTTCCGTCATGTTTACTACTATTGACGCAGCTGCTTGCTACTGCCACCGTTCAAGTCCCGCATGTACCTCTCCTGCGCAGAAATCAACAGCGCACCTGAGTTGTAGCGTGTGTTGCCAGTTTGAGGTAAAATATGTTACAAGATTTGAATATTGCGTCAATTGTGTGAGGTAATGAACTTCAGTCAAGGTCTGGCAACTTGACAAATATGAACAAAAGTGCTTTTTTTGAAACTGCATTAGGACGTACAAATTACGGGAGTTTCCCGGGAGAAATAACAAACCGGGAGGGTGGCGGGAGATGGGTGTGAAATACGGGAGACTCCCGGGAAAAACAGGAGTGTTGGCAGGTATGCTCAGCACACCAATGAGTTATTGTCTTTTGAAAGAATTCAGCCTTACTCCTTACATCAGTGGTCGCAAACTCAATTCCTGGAGGGCCACAGCTCTGCATAGTTTAGCCCCAACTAGCTCCAACTCACATCTGCTTAATAGTCTCTAGTAGTCTTGAACACCTTGATTAGTTGGATCAGCTGTGTTTGATTATGGTAGGAGCAAAACTGTGCAGAGCTGTGGCCCTCCAGTAATTAAGTTTGAGACCTATGTCTTAGGGTGCTTTCACACTTGGTTCAATTGCCTGGACCGTACCCAAGTTCGATTGTCTCCCCTTGCCACCTTCTTGGTTGGTTTGTGTTCACACTGTCTTTTCTCCTTCTGAACCCCGGTACGCTTGCGTCATCAAGCCGATGTTTTGTGTACGTATGTTGCCAGGCGACGGGCACAAAAGCAAAGCGCCTAAATGGAAAGACATCCGCACATCGTGGTCGTTTTGCTTTTACTGAACCTTTTGGTTTAGAACATACAGAAAGTGCCTCGTGTCCATCTGCCGCAAACATTTTATACACGTTCAGAACATCACGCAATGTCCCAGCTGTTTTTGGAGGTGACAAGCAGACATTATCACTGTGTTTACCCTGGCTCAGTCGCGCTTGATACTCAGACACACACACACAAACACGAATGAACGTTATGAAAACTATAGTTTGCTGTACTGTTGACGGTTCACTTCCGGCTTTTGGTACGATTGCATTCATTCTACAAGTGAACCGTACCCCAGACCACCTCTTTCAGGCGGACTCGGGTACGGTTCACGGGTGCGCACCCGAGTTCAGAACACGTGTTCACATTAGCTAAACAAACCGTACTATAACATCAAACGAACCCGGGTGCGGACCAAAAGTGCTAGTGTGAAAGCACCCTTACATATATTGGTATATAACAAAGCTGCATAATGTCACTGTATTGTTTTCACTGGTTGCTTGGAAACAGAGGCCGGATTGCCATTCTAATAAGACTTTTCAAGGTCTGCAAAATGTTTTTAAAAAATCCCAATTTTTTGGAATTGGGTGCATTTTCATAAAGTTGTTGGAGTGGCTAACACAATGCGGAATAAATCTAATATTTAAAGACACTTACACAATATTTAAATTCGATTCCAATATTAAATACCAGATTTCTACAGGCCTGTGAAAGGTTCACTTGTTGATAAGAGAAAGCTTTAGTTAAACCAACAGTTTTGGCAGACAGACCATGGACCTTTAAGCCTGATGAATGCTGAAATACATCAGTTTAAATAAAACTTTGCATGCTCCAGGTTCAAGCTCTATCAACAGCTCCTGTGGCATGTTGTTTATTACAAAAGAAGATTATTTGTGCTTGTTTTCACGGTCACACTTTATTTTGATGGTCTGTTTGTTTAATTTAAGTTACATTGCAACTAATTCTCATTAGATTATAAGTAGACTGTTAGGTTGGGGTTAGGGTTGGAGTTGGGGTTAGTGTAAGTTGGCATGTACTTGCAAAGTTTCTTATAGTCAGTTAAATGTCTGTTGAATGTCAGTATCAACAGATATGTTACCCAGCACTCAATTTTGGGGATTTACACCTAATTGAGTTTAAATAGTAACAGTTCCTGACTCCAGTAAGCTACAAACACAAACTAGGTATCAGTGGAAAGAAGACATTTTGAGCTTTGCACTTTGAGCATGCTCAAAAATATAAAAAGTTATACATTATGAAGTTATGAGAAAAAAAAATGTATTGTGTTCAACATTTGTTTTTTCATATGCAAGCACAGGAAACCATTAATGTAATGTCCTAGAAAAAATATGACTTGAAAGCCAAGTGTCTCATGAGTTTATATTTCAAATTTGATGAAGATAGCATGCAAAATTAGATTTCTGTAAAAGGTTTTATGAAACTATATCAGTGTCCTTCTTTCCCTCACCGTCAGAGGCATTTTCTCAAAACTGACATTCCCAAACTAAAACATTAGCAGTTGCTGAATACTTTGGTCTACATACACAGTTCATGTATCTTTGGAAAGAAGACACTCTGGGCTTTATTATCCATCATGTAGAGTTTATAATGCTTAAAATAATAATAATAAAAAAAAACGTTATAGATGCTTAAGTAATGTAAAAAAAAAAAAAAACACACAAAACATTTTATTATTTCATAAACAATTATGTAAAATTAGTTCTGACCAACACAGAAAAGTAATAAGTCAAAAGCCACAGATCTCCTGAGTATATGTTTTGAATTTGATGCCTATATCAACAGACGGTCTACTAATACTCAGATGGACCATCGAAATAAAGTGTTACCGTTTTCACTAATTATTTTTGGTGGTAATCAACTGCACACCATATATGAGCAATTCCAGCGTTATGGATGTGACGTTTGCAGTAAAAACTCAAAACATAAATTCACATAGAACATATACATAAACATATATTGAAACAAATTTTCCAAAACAACTAACCACAGAGTTATGGGAGCAGAAAAATATCAACCTGTAAACTTTTTTATATTTTAAATGAGGAAAAAAAAACATGGGTTATGAATTTGACAAAAAGAAGTCTGAGTTTGCAGTACACAACATAATTTGTAGAAATTCTTTAAATTAAACTGCACAATCTAAAATAAATTATGCTAATTATCAGGATAAGAGGCTCACTATAGAACAAAGTATACATTTTTGTTTTATTATTATTATTTTTTTTTACATTTTTGCATTTATGAGGGAAAAGCTTTGTTATGGATGTGACGGATATAAAAATTGCCATCTGTGTGATTTTGGTAAATCAAAAATAATAGCTTGAAAACTTTGAACGAGACATTTTTGAGCAATTTTAAAGCACTTTAAAATACTTGCTTACACAAAAAAAAAAGTAGAAAGAGTTTCTCTATTTTGGTAAAAACGTATTTTTTTTTCGTGGCAAGGTTGACATTTGCGTAGAATTGCTCTTATCCTGTCAAAAGAGCTGTACTTTTATTGAACCTAGAACAGTTTTACAATGTCTAGAACTGCTGCATTATCTGTTCTATATGAGCTGTATTGTTATTTTCCGCTGAGCACATTTATCAGCCTCGATCTGTCACTCTTTATCAGTCTCCTTCGTTCATTTAATCGTCTGTGACTGAAGACACACATCGTCACCATTGCACAGAGCTTTTAACCGTGATTTCAACTACATTCTGTTCACTGAGAGCCTACAAAAGCACTGCACAGATGACAGATGACTGCATTTGTGTAAACTGTGCTCTTGTGCCAAGTCCCAGTTTAATAACTACTATCATGTATTTACTATACGTTGTGATTAAAAAAAAATGTTGTTATTTTTTTGTCTCTAAGATAAAACTTCTATTGTTTTTCAAAAAACAAACACTTGGATGAAACAGTTTAAAACAATGACACAAATTGAATTATACCAAGTTCTCTCTAAAATAATATTGTTTGTATGTACATTGCCTGACAAAACTCTTGTTGCCTATCCAAGTTTTAGGAACAACAAATAATAACTAGGGCTGTCAAAAAATTAATCGTGATTAATCACATCCAAAATAAAAGTTTAACATAATATTTGTGTGTGTACTGTGTATATTTTATTATGAATATATAAATACACACATGCATATACTTGATAAAATGTTGGTTTATATTTAGATATATACAAAGTATATGTGTATGATACACATTTTACATTTGAATATGATGTAACTACTTTGATGTAACTTTTTTATATATAGTTTTGGCTTCTATGAATGTGTTTATCACATATACATAATAAATATATATAACACACACACATATTATGTCAAAACAAACTTTTATTTTGGATGTGATTAATCACGATTAAATCTTGGACAGCCCTAATAATAACTTGATCAATTGGTATCAGAAGTGGCTTATATGAAAAGCAAAGGCCTCTAGATTACGCTTATTTGACCAAAATAAAATATGATCATGCCTTGATTATTAATTTTTAAATTAGGACAGTAAGGTCTGACATTGCTCAGACAAAAGTCTTGTGACTTACCAGAAAAAATACTTTATTTACATTTACAGCACCATTCATTTTACTGATTTATAGCTTACTATTTACTATTTATACAGTAACTTACTGCAAAAAACAAATACTGTAAGAATACTGTATTTACATTTACAGCACCATTTGTTTAGCTGTGAATATATTTACGGAATTGTATGTATATCTATTCTGTGTAATATATGGATTACTCCTCAGTGTTTGAACTCTAAGTAGTGAATATTAAACAACACTGAACTGAACTGAACTCAGCTATATACTAGCTAATAATATACTAGCTAATAACTAAACTGACATTTTCAATTTACTATAACCTTCTATGTGAAGCTGCTTTGACACAATCCACATTGTAAAAGCGCTATACAAATAAAGGTGAATTGAATTGAATTGAATTAATATATACAGTATTTTTCACAATGCAACATTAAAATACAGTTCGTTTTACAGTTAAATACTGTGTGATTTACAAAAATCATTAGCAGTGTAGCTATTTTTGACTGTCTCCGCCTCATTAAGCTTAAATAATTATCATGCAATAATTAAATGTATTCTCATCCTTTTTGTGTGTGTTTACTAAGCTAAACCTTTACATGAAACAACTATTATTTGTAATTTCAACCATTTAAAACATAATTTCGTGTTGGTCCTTGCATTCTGGTCAATCTGTTACATAAGTTTTAAAAGGCATTTGTTCTTCTCCCATTCATTTCTACACATTTTTTTTTAATACACCAATAATATATTAATTATATGTCATCTTTGTTATTGTGACATTTCTGTGAATTTCTCATGCATTCACTTAAACAAAAATACGATGAAAAACACAGATTTAGACATGCCATGTAGATTCTGGTTTAGGGGTTAGCATCTTGAGCTAAAGCACAGCATGGTAACTTGATTATTAGCAACACCTTTAGTAGTTTTACAATAAGTTCAACAATAAGTTCAGCAAAAATAGGTAACAATCAAATGTTCTGTATCGCATCTAATGCATTTAGCATCATATACTGTAAAAATAATGGAAAATGCTTGAAATGTATCCACATTTCTGGAATGAGTGATGTGCATTGGCACTGACCAGGGAATATACAAAATACTCACAGTTTAATGAGTGACTGAAGAGAGAAAAAGGCATCAGGGTGGATGGAGTTGATTCTGTTCCAGCTTAGATCCCTGTAATCAGATAGCATTTACTTATTCATGGGTTAAAATCAAAAAGTCACTATTTGGAGTCCATACCAAATGATATTTACAAAATCTTCTTATATTACATTATATCTTCTTAATTATTCCATGGTCTGTTGAAATTCTTGATTCTGATTGGCTGGAGGGTGTGGTATATTTCGTTAAAACGCACAGGTAGTTCCAGTCAGTTTGATCACAGTTAGAAATAAATGCGCTTCTCCCAAACGTTTACAGTTACTATAGCAACTCGCATGTGCTGCGCATGAAACCAACGAGGGCTATTAATGGCGGACGGGAAATCCGCAAATTTAGGACAATACTCATAAACTATGCCACAAAATCAAGTTTTAAGAGTTTTTCAAGCGAGAATGTTGTTATTTTAAAGTCAAATCGGCCGTTTGTGTGTAAGAAGAGCATGAAAAAAATGTCGGAAGCTCCAGGCGGGCAGCGGCAGCTCAGCGAACGGCTCCCCCCGAGGGAAGCTTTATGTCGGACAGAGCATCTCGAGACCCGCCGCTGGATCTAATCTCTTGCATCTCTGTTGTTAAAACGGGATGTATAATTAATCTGTGGTGTATCTAACGGTCAGTCTCTGGACATTTGAACCTATAATTTATTCTCAGGTGTTTTTGACCGATCGCAAGTAAGTAAGGCGGATTGCTTTTGTTTTAAAGAAGATAAATAAAGCAGAATGTTCTCCTACCTGTCCTGATATGTTTTTTTCTTTATGCAAACTTTACCTATATTTAACAGCAGATTTCTGAAACAGACTTTGGCTGCTTCAAAGACTCTAGAATACACTTGAAAATGCGAATTTAAAGATTAAGATTTGTATGTTTATTATGAAATGTAAATCGTGGAAATTCTGCTATACTTTAGCCCTTTTTGTCAAGACAAAGCCAATATACAGATCCTTCCTCATCAGAGAAGCGGTAGAAAGTAGACAAAAGAAACGTGTGACTGGGAATGTGACTGGAAACACACTCCAGGTGTGACTGGGAAAGTCTTATTTGTCCACCTGTGATCGGACTAATCTTATATTAGCAGATATAAACAAAACATGCGCTCTCTCTCCGTCTCTCTGTTTGTCAGCCTGTCACAGCTGATTCAGTGGAGGGACTAGAAAATCGATCATGTAAAAACTGACATAAATTCGGACAAATATTGCGCTGCAAACAGCAAAACTATTTTAAACTTATGCCTAGCTTGGCAAATGACCATGGAATAAGCGGGATAATCAACAGCTTGTCGTGCGTTAAAGGATTTTAATGCACTTCGTGGAGGCGACCACACTCCGCTGTGCGCCGTGATGTCCTTTGCCCCCACGTTGTGCATTAAAATCCTTTAACGCATGGCAAGTCCTTGATTATCCCTTACATAATGTATACCAGTGGTTCAGTGGTGGGCAATGTTGCCTCAAAGCAAGAATGTCTTGGGTTCGAGTCCCAGCAGGGCCAGTTGGCCCATAATATTTATATTATTGACTAATTAATAACCACCTCATGTGGAACTGAATCTACACCTTGTTTTAGAGGCTTCTACTGTTCACCGAAGGGTTGCATTTCGGTCATGAACACATACTTTAGGAGCCTTCCTGACTGAGGGAATGAAATACGCTGTTTTTCACCAAGGCAACCCAGGGTGCTGAAATATAACTGGCTAAACTGGCACCTTTAAGCACCTTTAAACCTTGATTAAAATTTGGATGCGTCGATTTAAATCTAAGATGTGTGACTGTTATATTGTAAGGATGGGTTGGTTTAAATATTAGCTAAGATTTGAGACAGGTTAAAGTTGTGTGGATGGGATGGTCTAAATCAGGGGTCACTAAACTTGTTCCTGGAGGTCCGGTGTCCTGCAGATTTTAGCTCCAACCTTAATCAAACACACCTGTACAAGCTAATCAAGCTCTCACTAGGTATACTTGAAACATCCAGACAGCTGTTTTGAGACTAGTTGGAGCTAAACCCTGCAGGGACACCGTACCTCCAGGACCGAGATAAGCTATGTTAGCTAAGATTTGAGACAGGTTAAGCTGTACATTATGGATGAACTGTTTATAGCCAGGGCGCCACGGTGGTGTAGTGAGTAGCACGTTCGCCTCACAGCAAGAAGGTCGCTGGTTCGAGCCTCGGCTTGGTCAGTTGGCATTTCTGTGTGGAGTTTGCATGTTCTCCCCATGGTTGCGTGGTTTCTCCGGTTTCTCCCACAAGTCCAAATACATGTGGTATAGGTAAATTGGGTAGGCTAAAATTTTCCGTAGTGTATGAGTGTGAATGTGTGTGTATGGATGTTTCCCAGAGATGGGTTGCGGCTGGAAGGGTATCTGCTGCGTAAAAACAAATGCTGGATCAGTTGGCGGTTCATTCTGCTGTGGCGACCCCAGATTAATAAAGGGACTGAGCCGAAAAGAAAATGAATGAATGAATGTTTATAGCCAAAATCTGAGACAGGTTAAGTTATCAATTTTCAGTTGTTAAAGTTGTATGGATGGTTGGTTTAAATGTTGGCTTAAATTTGAGACAGGTTAATGGTATGGGTAGTTTAATGATTGATTAATGGGTATGTAGGTATATAACTGTAAATGTATTTAGGAACAAATTACTGCTTACATGCAGGTATTTATTTATAGTCAAATGTAAAATCCCAGTATTTGATGACCCCTCATACACTGACATAAATTATTCAAAGATGATTCTTTGGACTTACTTTTTTTTTTTTTTTAAGTGGTTGTAAACAATTTATTTGGGCTGAATTTAAACAAGCACATTAAGTTGAACCTTACTAAATTTAAGTTGTTTATATAAATTCAACCTATATTAATATACATAATTAACCCCGTAAGACCTAAAATATCACAAAATAGGCAGAATTTTCAACTTTTCTGTAACTGAGAGGTTCTAAACCATCTGTATTAAACCATATAGCAAAATCCCCCACAAAAAATGTTTTATTTTGTATCACATTTATTACCTCGCGCGTCTGTGAAACTTTTTGCATACAACAATGTTAATCTTAACTACAAAATAACAATTTTGCCGGTAACTTTTTGCCAACAGAGAACATTTCAAGCCGTTTTCTCTTTGTTTTAACCTGTTACCTGATATTCCCGTTGCATATGAAATCAAATACAACAGGTTTTTAAACAAAGTATTGATCAGGTTGATATAATATAGAAACTTAGTCTTAGAGACTCGTGTATCAAATATTATACGTGTGGATTTATAGGGTTAATATACAATTTTGCAGAAATCTTTTTTTCAGTGTATAAAGTGTGTCTAGTTGTACTGCTAATGACTTAATAGACAGTTTGGCATTCAGCAGCAGTAAGAGTGTGTGTCTGTGTGTGTAGGACTCACAGAGAGCGCAGAGAGCCGAGCTGCTGGAATGTGTTCATCTCAATCTGTTTGATCAGATTGTGCTGCAGGCCTCTGTCGAGTCAAAACAAAAAGCTGGTGTTACAGCATCACACACACATTCACATACCATGGCAGACTTTGACCAAGAAACCACGTGAAGGCTTCCAAAATATGGACACTGATTGATTAATGCAGTAATGACTGTCATTTGTCAAGCTCAGTGTGGGTTATTTAGGGCCCATTCAGTTATCTCAGATACAGTATATGAGCCGTGTTACTGTGTTACACTAAGAGAGACGCCTGAACTCACATCTCTTGAAGAGAAGTACAGTGGTAAAAACTTGGCAGCTCTTCGATGACATTGTGAGACAATTCCCTGAAATCAAACAAACAGAGATTAGAAACATCTGGAAGATTCCCATATCTGGCCAGCACAGTCAATAAAACATCAAGATCAAATCACAAAGATTAGAGCGGTGGTTTCTTACACCAATTGGGCCCTTTGCCAAAAGAGTGAGAATGTTGGTATTGCAATGATTTCTCCTTTTTGGGCAAAATGTAATTTAGTACACATACATTTTATTGTCTAATTTATTGTTGATTATTGTTATTTTACTTATATTATTTAATCCCTGGTTATATAAATAATTAACTGGTCAGTTTGCTGCTTTATTTCAAATTAGCATTACTGATTCTGGCCTGGCTTTGTGAAACATATCCACATGTGTTAGTTGATAATATTTATAATATTATAATATTCCAATTTCTGTGAATTATACACATTTATGTTAGTACAGTTTCTATTTTTTTTTTTTTTTTAAGGTGCAGTAGTTTGACTCCAAGTAGTTGAGAGGTATTGCACCCCTGGTTCAAAACACACGCAAAAGCAGGTTGCCAGATTGAGGAAACCAACAATAGCTGATTTAAATCATATTATAAATAAAAACACATGACAGAAGGACTATTTTCAATTTTAAAAAAAGGGAGTTTGTGTCCTAACCAACACCTGAAATTATTATTTTTTTAGAAGCGGCTATTTCATGGAGCTGAACAACAGAAAACCATGAATGCCATTTGGATTAGAACATCTTTATTGTCCCCAAAGGGCAATTACTCTAGGTTTACAGCAATAGCTGACAATCGACAGCCACAAGTCACACTCAACAACATAAATAACAGTAACAATAATTGATCATAGAGAGGGAGGTAGGGACAAATCAGTACAAATATCTGTTTGACCTTGCCCGTCTAGAATAAGTATACCTT
>CAIGQQ010005788.1:0-13252 GCA_903798035.1 Danio albolineatus | reverse complement strand
ATATATATATATATATATATATATATATATATATATATACACACACAAAATGATGTATTGTCATCATGGCAAAGACAAAATAAAAACGTATTACATAAATTACATATATATATAATATATAATTATATAAATATATAATTCATTTATGTAATGTGTTTTTATTTAGTCTTTGCCATGATGACAAAATATCATATTTTACTCACTATTTTGCAAGATTCTATTGTTCAACCTGAAGTACGATTTAAAGGCTTGATTTGGTATTAGAAATGATCCAGTGAAATAAACATTTCAAACTGTACTGTACATATTTGTAATTCTAATGGATAAAAATGTTATTTATAAATAATCATTTTGGTAATATTTAAAAAGATTATGTTGCACATATGTAAATATTACACATTTATCTTTATCTCTGTGAAACACAGACATGTACTTGTATGGTGAATATGTGATTTGCATGTACTGTCATATATGAAACTTATATATGGGACTCCCTTTTGAATAAATTACTACTTGTATATGCTCAAACAGTACGCATGAATAAAAAAAGTTTATAAGCATAGCTATGTCTTCATTATAAGTTGTGTCTTGCAAGAGACCACCTTTCGAACAACAATTATCTATCTCGTCATATATTAGCCAACTGTTTTGACGCTTTTATTTGATCTTTCATTGTACGTGTCTGTAACATAAGCAAACACTTAAGAACTGTGGTTCCAATCAGTCGAAATCCTTCCCCATGACCTTGCGGGTTTTCCGTGTTGGTTGTCCTCAGAGACCAAGACAGCTGTTCTAAGCTAATATGACATGACGTGACCTCTCCTCTGCATACATTATTTTTGTTGTATGCATTTGATTATCCTTCTTGGAAACCTGCGCCCAAAAACTGCACTTGAACCAAAACAAGAGTGGTTGCTAAGGGCGAGTGGCCTTACACGCAGGTGCAAGAACAATGTGTTTAGGCCGTAGCTTGCATGTTGTTTTAGTTGGATCTCAGTGTTCCTTTTCATCTCTGATTCTTTTTGAGTTTTTCAGAGAATAATTATTGGGAAAATTCTATAATTGAACAGGAGTCGTCTCCTCCCCCCAACACAATCTGTTTGCACAGTAAAAGCGACTGGACGGCGTTAATAAGTCTCCCTGTCTCCCATGTCTCACTCATATCATCCGCTTCCAGTACAATACCTAATGCTGAATGTGTCTCTTCATACCCATAATTATATGTCTTAACCTTTAGTGTTAGGTGTACTCTTTCAGATCAGGCCAACTGTTTATATATGTTTACTTTTTTAAGGGGAAAAACGTTCCTGGCACGTAGCCAATGCATTTGAAGTAAGCTTAGTGAATAGGGGTGGACCTGCGCTGGCCGTCATCCAGAATAGACAAAGCACTTGCTTAATCTCAGTGTGTGGGTGTACATGTGTATGGGTGTGTGTGTGTGTGCGCGTAAAATAACTCAACGTGGCCTACGCTGAAAAATGTCGTTTATGGCCCGTTTCCACTGAGTGGTACGGTACGGTACGGTACGGTTCGCTTTTAAGGCCGTTTCCACTGTCTAAAAGCGTACCGAACCGAACCGTACCGTACCACTCTTTAGTCACCCTTTGCAAAGGGTCCCAAGCTTACCAAAATGTGCTGTAAGGCGGAGCTAGATGTGCAGCTGAACGCCATTGGCTTACAGAGATACGTCATTTGCTTGCGCAACAAGCAGAATGAAAACAAAGGACCCGCCATGTTTAATACACAGCCAAGAGACAATGCTCCGAAATGATATCAGCATATAATAACGAGCCATGGTCGACCTGAGCTTAAACAAACCTTGTCATCGTCTTGAACAGCAGTTTCTTATGGGTTACGAGCCCATACGCGCGAACGTGTGAGGTTTCGCTTCTCTCTTGTGCTCGCGTGCGCGTCAATTTTTGAAATAACAAAGTTCTTAACCTGGACTATTATAAACTCGGAATGACGGAGTTACTCTCTAACGAGAGAATAATTACGGAGAGGCTACATGTACTGGTGAAGATTAAAGATACAGATGAGAGGTTTGCACAGATGGGGCTCTATTTCGTATTGTTTTTGAACTTAAATGAGGCATACATGTCTGCTGTGTGTAGTTTTTCTGTAATTTGGTAACATCGGAGACTGTGTGGGGCTGTATGTGTTCATATATACTGCATTTATTTATTTATTTATTTGATATAATTGCGGACAGTAGGCTATTTCGCATCATTGATCTGTAGTTATAATCAGATCATGTTCAGTCAGTAATGAACATTTTTACACCAGTGTTTATGTGTATAATAAAGCATCTGTTTTGTGAGAAGTGCTTCTCGTATGATTTTTGAACGACCCATAAAGCTTTACTGTAGACATTTCCTCGAGCGAAAATGACGTCGACAAACTTTGTCGTACACCACGCCCACCAAAAGAGTACCCTTTAGCAGTGAAAACGCAAGCCTGATAAAGGTGACCCATACCGACCCGTACCGTACCGTACTGTACCACTCAGTGGAAACGGGTCATTAGAAATTGCACATTTCTGGAGAAACAACAAGAAATCTTTGAAGTTCATTCATTCATTTTCTTTTTGGTTTAGTTGAATTATTATTAATATGGGGTCTATTTCTAAATACTTTTAAGTTTATATTTAACTTACTATGTATCTGGAACTTTTATTTTGAAAACTGGAAATGCAGATTGTTTACTATGTGTTACTGAGCAATGACTGCATGGGGCATCTGTTCAAACTCGCGTTAGGACGCAAAATGCAGGATTTACAGATTATGAATTTATTCTGCTCCGCCCCGAAGAGCCATAACATATGTTTAATTGTATCTTGAGAAATGTGATGCATATGTTTCAACAAACACATGTAGACTGCAGAATTGTGTTGTATAACTCAGCTCACGCCATTTGCAGAGGCTGCTATTAATTCCTGGCTATGTTTTCTTTGACATTAAAGCTTAAAACCTCAACAGAAATGGAGGACAAAAAAAGTGTAACTTCCACTGTTCCAAAGCCTACTAAATATTATTATTATTATCAATAATATAGCCTACTATATTTACTGTGATGTGATAGGGCGCCAAATTGGTTTTCCGGGACTGATTTTACATATATCAGAGAACAATTTAGCTTATTGAACCAATGCACTATATGACACCTTTAAAAACCCAATATGCCTAAACAAGAAGCCTGTTTATGAGCAATTTAAGTTGTATGAATGTCATTTAACATCTTTCTATCCATTGTCCAGCCAGCTTCCAGTCATGTAAGTGTTTAAGTGATTTTCCTCAAACACCGTTTATTTTACCTACCTTCGTGTAGGTACAATAAATGTCCGATTCCAGTTAAAAAATATTTAATTAGGCATCTACTTTGGTTGTCAAAATAGTTTTTGGACAAATCCAGTATGATTATATTGTTTGTGTTCAGTTTACATCATGTGTGTCTGTCTGTCTGACTGTGAGGGCTGCAGGTCAGAGCAGATCTCATCATTCACGGCTGATCCAAATATGGTCAATATGGACCTTCTGATTCTATTGGTGTTTATATGGAGTTATAAATGAGCATATAAAACCATTTCGGAAGATTATTTGAACTCACTTAGGCCATTTTACCCAGGGCTGGTCAGTGGCATAGGCAGTATAGGCAAATGCTGCCTAAACAAGAAGCCTGTTTATGAGCAATTTAAGTTGTATGAATGTCATTTAACATCTTTCTATCCATTATCCAGCCAGCTTCCAGTCATGTAAGTGTTTAAGTGATTTTCCTCAAACACCGCATGAAAATCCACTCGCTCTCGCAGCCCATAAATCAAGTGCATATGGAGGGACTGGGAACAGACAGCTGTGGGTGAGCTGTGCCGCGTGGTTCTGCCATGTCTACATCCTGGTTTTGTTTAGAGAATCCATCAGTCTTGTTTGGAGACATTACTTTGATATGGTGGAGAAGAGAAATGCCTTTCATTTCCTGGGAAGACCTCATTGTTTAGAACGGGAGCTGTCAGTTATCTTGATTTACAATTCGTCAAACCACGCAGACATCTGTTTGAAAGCTAAATCATCAGGCATCATAACAAAACAACACTGTGGTGGCCACTATGTCTGATGGTTATGAATGCTTCTTCACAGATGGAGATTATAGCAGAATCAATAATGGTGCAAAAAATTATGCTGGGAAATATGTTTCTGTCCGTTGTTTCGGGAAGCTCAACACTTCACAAACACACATGTACAACTGAACTGAGACAGCTGGCATGATTTCTTCCAGTGTGTCATGTTACATGCTGGAATTCTTGCCAGATTAGGTTCTTGCTTAGCCATCGTTACAGTGGTAATTAAAATGTCATTCGATATGCAACATGACTACATATTAAAGCTTTATTAAGGTTAAGACCTTTTTTTACTGTGTCAATTTTAATTACTATGTACAAATTTAATACTTTGAAATAGTAGCCTATATGACACTTATTCACTGGGGTGTGATGAACATATGGTATGTTTTTTGGCTATATATATATATATATATATATATATAGCCAAAATATAATAATATATATATCTCAAAAAAACAAAGCAATAATATTCATTCATTCATTAATTTTCTTTTAGCTTAGTGCCTTAATTAATCTAGGATCGCCACAGCAGAAGGAACTGCCAACTTATCCAGCTTATGTTTTATGCAGCAAAGGCCCTTCCAGCTGCAACCCATCACTGGGAAACATCTATAAACACTCATTCCCACACATAAACTACAGAAAATCTAGCTTCACCTATACCACATGTCTTTGGACTTGTGGGGGATAACGGAGCACCCAGAGGAAACACAGGTGAACATGGGGAGAACATGCAAACTTTCCACAGGATTTCTGACCCAGTCGAGGCTCGAATCAGCGACCTTCTGGCTGTGAGGCGATCGTGCCACTGTGATACCCCAAGCAATAATATATCATACACAAAATAAGACTAAGGGTACTACTGGAATAAGAATGACTCGTACAGGAAAAACAGCACAATCTGTGCATTAAAATAATCTTTTTATTTACTTTCCTTGATGATGACGTAATGATGGCGTAATGATGACGTATTTATTTTTAGCTGCTTCATTCATTCATTTTCTTTTCGGCTTAGTCCCTTTATTAATCCGGGGTCGTCACAGCGGATCAAACCGCCAACTTATCCAGCACATGTTTTACGCAGCGGATGCCCTTCCAGCTGCAACCCATCTCTGGGAAACATCCACACACACTCATTCACACTCATACACTACGGACAATTTAGCCTACCCAATTCACCTATACCACATGTCTTTGTACTTGTGGGCGAAACCGAAGTACCCAAAGGAAATCCACGTGAAGACGGGGAGAATGTCCAAACTCCACACAAAAATGCCAACCGAGGCTCGAAGTAGCGACCACTGCACCACCGCGACGCCCCATTAAATGTTATACAGTTAAAATTTCATAGTTTTGTTTTTTTAAATATAATATTTCTTCATGTTTCTTCACAAAAAACAGTTATTGATGTAATGTGATGTTTAATCTACTTCATGCTGATGAAAACAAAGAAAAGGATACGTTTTAAAATAATCAAATCTGTATCGTAAGCAAGTTAGGTCAAAAGTAATGTAACAGCAAATAAAATGTAGTCTAGATTAGACAAAAGCTGTCCATGAAATTTAGATAATGTTACTAACTACACTGTTTCTGTCATATTTTGACGGCTGCATCAAATAATCTACAAAATCGACAACAGCAGCATGACTGCACACTGATGTCAGGAGATGCACAATTTAGTATTTTTTGTCATTATTATGAATTTAAACAACAAACAAGTATATGTTTTAATATATTCATAATTGCGTTCATGTTTAACAGTCAATTTTTTTATTCTATATATTCTATAATCCATAATAATAACTCCTGTATAGCAGTCCCGCAACATGTTAAGTAAGTCCCACTTGAATCCCCTGTCAGAAAAGTCTGGTTGCTGGGAATAAGCTTTTTACAGCGTCTGGTATAATGTTAATGTTGGTTTTTGTGAGTTTTGGCCACGTATAAATGCACAGTACAGTTACAATGTAGTTACTTATTACCACATTATATCATTATAAAAACATGATATCGTTATCTTCAGTGTTTTCCTAAAGACAAATACCAAAAAAATAATGCAACTGGAATAACTACAGCAGCTGCGATCGTGAAGCAAGCGAGAGATTGTGGTGACATATGATGACGTGCTGGTGTTGCAGTGGTGTCCCATTTCTTTCGAAAACCATATCTCCCATATCACAAAATCTGCATTCTTTCATCTGAGAAATATTGCTAAGCTATGAAGTATGCTATCCATCTCAGATGCAAAAAAGCTAGTTCACGCTTTTATGACTTCTAGGTTGGATTACTGTAATGCTCTGTTCGCTGGTTGCCCAGCCTCCTCTAACAAACTTCAGCTAGTACAATATGCAGCTGCCAGAGTTCTTACCAGGTCTAGAAAAGATGATCATATCACCCCAATTTTATCCTCATTACACTGGCTGCCTGTTAAGTTTCGTATTGAGTTTAAAATATTACTTCTTACCTATACAGCATTAAATAATCTAGCTCCTGTTTATCTAACCAACTTTCTGTCTCGCTACAATTCAACCCGCTCTTTAAGATCTCAAAACTCAGGGCTTCTGGTAGTACCCAGAATAGCAAAGTCAAGTAAAGGGGGTCGAGCCTTCTCATTTATGGCTCCTAAACTCTGGAATAGCCTTCCTGATAATGTCCGAGGCTCAGACACACTCTCGCAGTTCAAAACTAGATTAAAGACCTATCTTTTTAGTAAAGCATACACTCAATACATCACTTAACGGTATGATGCATGAATGTGCTCCACGCATCTCGTTTATATACACTACGAACAGCAGCTACGCTAATTATTCTCTTTGTTCTCTATTTCCACCTGGGGATACTCATCCCAAGGCCCCCAGAGACTATGCAGTGCCACGGATGCGTTCCAGACCCGCAACGAGACTATTCCAAGGCTCCATAATCCTGGACCAGGCTGTATCCTGAGCAGCTGCTTGGCGGAGTAGCAAGCAAGAGACGGATTCCTGTGACCCTCCAAGGACAGACGAGCCTCGAGTTCTCCAGCCTCCGGCGACTAGACTGCAGCTAGAGCTGCGCACCGATGGATTACTCTTCAGTGTTTGGACTCTAAAGTAGTGAATATTAAACAACTCTCAACTGAACTCCAACACTAATAACTGGACTGACACATTCAATTTACTATAACCTTCTATGTGAAGCTGCTTTGACACAATCTACATTGTAAAAGCGCTATACAAATAAAGGTGAATTGAATTGAGCGTGCCTTTTCTAGTTGCCCACAATCAAACAGTTTGCATTTTATTGTTATGTTCGGCATTGTTTTGTTTGATCAGATCAGAACTGCTTCTCATATTAGATCCGGATCCACGTCTGCAAAGAAATATAGCGAGTTCATGCTTGATTAGTCGATGCAATCATTAATTTAAAATCACGGCCACCTGTTTTACTTTCTAGCTAAAACAGACATGGTCGTAATTATTGATCAACATCCTCAATTCAGGCCTTATGATATTCATTAAGCATTAAGCGGAATCAGGATGGAAAACTAAGCAATATTGATTATACTTCTCGAGTAATTTTGAGCAATCCAACCCAGCAGATCTCACATTTCAAATAATAATACAAAACAGCATCAATACAAGCCTTGATTACCGCCTGTGAAGTCTGGCATTGTGCTTTTTTATTACAGATGCCTCTCTCGATTTCCCATTCAATTAATTAATGGACTGCACAGTCCGTGTGGTGATTACACGAACAATTCTGAAGCCCTTTATCAGCATTACCAGTTTCATCCAAGCAGTCATGGTCATTATAGAAACACCTCCATTTAGAGACCTGCACAGTGTTTGGACCGCTTGATGAGAGACTCTTGAGTTTTCTGAGGGTTTACAGCAAAGTCAGCCAAGAAGCCCCTGAATGAAACATGTGGTGTCTCATATCAAAGAAAACCCACACCTGCAGATTTTACCATCCATCAGAGAGGAAGAGTGTAAAAAAAAAAAAAAAAAAACAATAAAAGAGGAAAAACGTTCCACTCTAAGTTATTTCTCAGCAGACGTAATTTCCTCTCTGGGTTGTAGTAAATGTGTGTAGTTTTGTTCCAGATGTTTTCCGCCTTCAGCCTAATCAAACCCTGATCTTCAGTGATTTTTTTTCTTCTGTTTTTAAGATGCAATGAAACGGATGCTAAGATATGACATACTCTACATCTACTTCAAACGTCCTTAAGTGAGAAAAAAACAAGTAGAGCGGTGCATGATTTTGTCCTTTCAGAACTGACTGGATTGTTGGAAGATATATAGGCATTGGTAAGAAAATGAAAGAAGATTGATGTAATGTAAATAGTTGTACGACCATACACCCAAAGCGCTTCACGATCATGAGGGGGGTCTCTTTACACCACCACCAGTGTGCAACATGCACTTGGATGATGCGATGGCAGCCACAAGACAACAGCCAAGTGCATTCACCACACACCAGCTATTGGTGGAGTGGAGAGCTAGTGATAGAGCCAATTTGACCGATGGTGGAAATTTGGCGAGGACACCAGGGTTACACCCCTACTCTTTTCAAGAAGTTCCATGAGATTTTTATTGACTACAGAGAGTCAGGACCTCAGTTTTGTCACAGAAGGAGGACTGAGACCAGAACTGTGAGTAAAGTAAACAGTTTATTGTATACAGTGGCAGATGACAAGAGTCAAGACAACAGTCTTGTCACAATCACCAGCGATCTCCACTGTTACGTGAACTACAAATCAGCCATGTTAAGGACTACATCTCCACTCATGCAACACACACACTCACCTGCTCCAAGTCACCACTGATTAGAGACTCCCAGCTGAAGCCACTCAGTACACTCTCTATTTAATCTACTCAGTAACACTCACTGTTGCTGAGTATTGTTCATCTGTTTAGTGACCTTACAACGCGTTTTCTTTGTTCCTGTTTTTGACCATAGCCCTGCTTTCTGTTATCCTTGCCTGTCGCCAGCCTTATTGACCTTCCGCCTGTTTTATAATTACGATTTGGATTTCCTGTATACATCTGTTTGCCCCCGATTGACCATCACTATACTGACATCTAATAAATTTCTGCTATTGGATCCTCGCCTCCGTTGTCATCGTCACAGCCCACGTAACAAGTCTATTGCAGCTTAGAGGTGGAGATATGAAGGGACCGAGTTCACAGAGGGAATCGGGAAACACACACCAGACCAGACTAGGAGGAAATCACACTAGCAAGGAGAGAGACGAAAACTGGAGATGACACGGAAATGAGACGGGTAAGGTATATGCAGTAAAGCAAGATATCATTGATTGCAAGAGTTTCTGTCAAATGACAAGGCCGGACCCTAAGTGCTCTGAGGTGCTGGTTTATATGAGGCTGGAATGAATGGCTGGGGATGACATACAGGTGCGGACTAGGGTCAAAACTCAGGTGATGTTTATTTAATATCTGCCAAGCACTTTTTTGTGATTTTGCTTAGGTTTTCTGATGACTATAAACAAGCAAATACATCAACTTCTAAACCCTATTCCTCACAGTCTACTAATACTCCACTACACTTAAAAAAACAACTGGATATTATAATTATTATTATTATTATTATTATTATTATTATTATTATTATTATTATTAAATTGAAATGACCCATCACAATTAGAACAACCAAAAACTTAGTGGCTAGCTCCTAACTGATTTCCTATAACTACCTTGTGCTATAACCCTAACGGGACAAGCTTGAATGTACTGTATCTTTGTACATTATCAACTCTTTTGCTTCATTTGAAGTGTGAATTATTTATTTATTTATTTGACTAAAAGCTGCAAAAAACCCGAATATATATAGAAAATTCTTCCACAGAAATTCTAGCAAGGGTATGAAGTCTTCATTTCAGTTGGGATGACATATAAAAACAATGTTCCGTCAGTTTATTTGGAAGAAGATGAACAAGGAAAACATTCTGTTCTATTAAATACTCCAAAGCAATAAATAAAAATAAATAAATAATAAATAAATAAATCTGTTTCCATTGTGCTTTTTTTTACCATGATGTTGTTTCAAGAGTTCACACTTAGCTGATGATTGATTATAAAGCGTATTTGGCATGCTGTCCCGGGAGAGAGTCCTGAGCTCAGAATATCCTTGAGCCCGGGGCTCCCTCCCGTTTAAAGGGTGAGAGGAGAGTTTGAGCTCAGGTAAGTCTTGAGAACTCCCCCCGCTTGTGAACGTGCTGAGATATATCTTAACTAGAGTTGCTTTAAGATGCTATTTAAACGTAGTCAATTTACTTATGTAGTATGTTTTTTTGGACGGTGGGAGGAAACCGGAGAACCCGGGGAAAACCCACGCAAACACGGGGAGAACATGCAAACTCCACACAGAAACACCGACAGGCTCAGGGAGAGGCCGAACCAGCAGTGTTCTTGCTGTGAGGCAACAGTGCTAACCACTGGGCCACCGTGCCGCCCTATAGGAGAAGGGGAGGAGTTGGGGTGGAAGGGGGGATTCTTCAAGACGAAGATGACCGGAGTAGAAAGCTCTGGTAATTTATAGTGTGTTAGGATTCATCTGATTGGTGCAATATGCGGAGCTGATGTGGTTCCAGCTGTGTTCTATCATAAGCACGTGATCCTCTGGAAATTAGTTTATAAAAAAAACCCACTTAAATACCTGAGTAAGTGTATAAATTAAGTTAAATTCTTTTTTTTACTTTTTTTTTACTTTTATTTACACAAAAGCCTTGGAACTGTTTGAGTTTACTTTTAAGTTTGATGTTTTTTTTTTTTTTTTATTCCATTGGATTGTGACCTCTGGGGTGATTATGTTATATTAAAGACAGTAATAGTGTCAGATGATTGATTTTATGGCACCAAGTTAAACTTTTATGGTGCTCACAAAATACACGCCACAACTGAAGATGGAGGATGATCTCTGACTGGCGTTCTCCAAAGTTAAATGAAAAATACACTTGGGCCTATTGGTGTGTGTGCACCTTTGCAAGCAAGGTTTGTATATTTATAACCACCTCAGAGCATATGGGGGTTGCAAGTCACTGACATTGTTATTTTGGGTGTCACAAGCTGAAAAGTTTGGAAACCCCTGATCTAGATGATTCTATATTCACACTCATGCAAATATATATTACTATTTTTTCACTTCTTTTAACTGATGTCAAAGGCTTCAATAAGTTGTTATTCTTTCCAGCAAGACACAAAATGTTCTGATGTTTGCCAAGGCAAGATTTTTCAAATGGACCTCAATGACGATATTTTACCTACAGGAGTAATAAATAATTCAAATATAATTAAATAATAAAAATTCAAAGAGAGGGATGAGCACTGTAACAGTGCTGCAGTGTTGGTGTAGCGCTCATATGTATCAAAAACAGCTAGAGTTGTTTCACTGCAAAGACCTTGAACATCTGAACTTGAGCATTCCTTAGCAAGGTTTTCATTTAGGCAATGTCGAGTCGACATTGATGCAACCAAACTACAACATTACTTCATTTCTTGTCCCTGGAGGTCTGGAACAGCCAAAAGGGCAGCTTCTCATAACCGTGGACCACCAGGCTTGAGAAGATAAACTGAAAAGTCTGAAAATATTCATCACAGAGACTTTGATACTTGGCTATTTATTTGTTTTGTCAGTGTGTCAACCATGACAAGGTGAAAATCTAATTTGCTGTAGATGGGGCCTGGAAAACTTCACTCAGAAAAAGCAACAGAATGAGTTGACCTGACCACCGCTGTTTTCCACTGACATGGTGGCATGGAATGCAGTCAACACAAACCTGTTAAACTGGAGGGAATGTTCGGGTTTTGAACGTCTCCCAATATTGCACACATGAGCGGGCATTTATGACTTAATCAGCGATTGCCATCAATATGTTGACAAGGTGTCTACAGCACAAAGACTCAACTGATATTAAAGAGTATTACTTATTGTATAATACTATAGTTAGATTTACTGTATGGTTTATAGTTAGATATATACAGTATATATCAGAATTATTAGCCCCCCTACATTTTTAGAGCCCCTGTTTATTTTTTTTCCCCAATTTATGTATACTGAGAGATTTTTTTCAGCACATTTCTGAACATAATAGTTTTAATAACTGATAGTATTAATTTTTAATAACTGATTTATTTTATCTTTGGCATGATGACAGAAAATAATATTTTACTAGATATTTTTCAAGACAATTCTATACAGCTTAAAATGACATTTAAAGACTTTAGGTTAATTAGAGGCAGGATAGGGTAATTAGGCAAGTTATTGTACAACGATGGTTTGTTCTGTGGACTAATGAATAAAAAATAGCTTAAAAGGGGCTAATAAATTTGACGTTACAATGGTCTTTAAAAACTCAAAAACTGTTTTTTTTCTAGCCAAAATTAAACAAATAAGACTTTCTACAGAAGAAAAATAATATATTATTAGACATACTGTGAAAATTTCCTTGCTCTTTTAAACATAATTTATAAACAAGGTATATCCAACTAAAGTACTACATTTCTAAGAAGAGTTCGAAGTCTTCTTGGGATAACATTTAGAAACCATATTCATATACAAATACAATTATATAACAAATACATAAACTAAAGTTATATAATAATATTAGAGATTCTCTCTAAAGATATTAGAGAGGACATTTTATTTAACTCCAGTTTCTTTAAAAAAAATTCACTGTGCATGTTTTTTTTTTTTTTTCACTAAAATGCAGAATTAACACTTGTGATTTCATAACTCTGAAAACAGACAGTACAAAACAGTACAAACTCCATTTAAAAATTAAACTTAATGTCTTTACCTGGGGTTAAAAGTGATGTTTTAAATGATAGTAAACCAGTTACACGTGTTGCATGTTAAGTTTATAGACATGAGTGAGAAAACTAAGACAACAATAATGGATTACAGGGTAGGATTCAACCTGACATTGAACGAAACATTACTTGATCTGACAATACTAACAAATTACAGACCTCAACTTTGACGCTCCTGACAAAAATTCTAGATTTTAAATTTATAAATTTATTTTTTTACCCCAGGTGCAAAACTACTTGCATATTAATTTAATCTACAACATTTTTCCAGTCAGGATTTAAAGCCCTACAAAGAAGTGAATTTGCCCTATAAAAAAAAAAAATATATATA
>CAIGQQ010005711.1:0-11552 GCA_903798035.1 Danio albolineatus | reverse complement strand
TATAATGCATGTGAAGCTGCTTTGACACAATCTACATTGTAAAAGCGCTATACAAATAAAGATGAATTGAATTGAATTGAATACATACATATATATATATATATATATATATATATATATATATATATATATATACAGTATGTCACAAAAGTGAGTACACCCCTCCAATTTCTGCAAATATTTATTTATATCTTTTCATAGGACAACACTGCAGAAATGACTCTTTGACACAATGAAAAGGAGTCAGTGTAAAGTTTGTTTAGCAGTGTAAATTTAGTGTCCCCTCAAAATAACTAAAAATACAGCCAATAATAGCTGAACCCCTGGCAACAAAAGTGAGTACACCCCTTAGTGAAAATGTACAAATTGAGCACAATTAGTCATTTTCCTTCCCCTGTGTCATGTGTCTCAGGTGTTTCCAGATAGAAGGTGAGTTAAATTTGGTAGAAAAGCTTTTCCACTCACTCAACCTGGCCACTGAAAGTTCAACATGGCATCTCATGACAAACAACTCTCAGAAGACCTGGAAAAAAAACACATTTTTGCTTTGCATAAAGATGGCATAGGCTATAAGAAGATAGCAACACTGTGAAACTGTGCTGCAGCACAGTGGCCAAGGCCATTCAATGCTTCAAGAGGACAGGTTCTTCTCAGAACAGACCTCACCATGGTCAGCCAAGGAAGCTGAGTGCACGTTTTGAGCGTCACATCCAAAGATTGTCTTTGAAAAACAGATGGATAAGTGCTTCCAGCATTGCTTCAGGTATTGAAGGGATGGGAGGTCAGCCTGTCAGTGCTCAGACCGTACGCCGCACACTGCACCAAATTGGTCGGCATGGTTGTCCACGAAGGAAGCCTCTTCTAAAGACGATGCACAAGAAAGCTCGCAAACAATTTGCCGCAGACCTTCAAACTAAGGACCAGGATTACTGGTACCATGTCCTGTGGTATGATGAGACCAAGATAAACCTATTTGGTTCAGATGTTGTCAAGCGTGTGTGGTGGCAACCAAATAAGTAATACAAAGACAAGTGTGTCTTGTCTACCGCTAAACATGGTGGTGGGAGTGTCATGATGTTAGACTGCATGAGTGCTGCTGGCATTGGGAAGCTACAATTCAATGAGGGAAACATGAATTCTGACAAGTACAGTGACATACTAGAGCATTATCCCCCTCTTCCGGAAACTGGGCCATAAAGCAGTGTTTCAGGATGATAATGACCCCAAATACACCTCACTGGCCTGCTAAAGGGGCTGAGGGTAAAGGTGATGGGCTGGCCAAGCATGTTTCCAGACCTAAACCCCTTAAAACACCTCTGGGGCATCCTGAAAAGGAAGGTGGAGGAGCACAAGGTGTCAAACATCCACCACCTTGGTGATGTTGTGATAGAGGAGTGGAAGAGGATTCCAGTGGCAACCTGTGAAGCTCTGGTCAACTCCATGTCCAAGAGAATTAAAGCCGTGCTGGAAAATGATGGTGGCCACACAAAATATTAACTTTAAAAAAAATTCTAAGGGGTGTACTCACTTTTGTTGCCAGGGGTTCAGCTATTATTGGCTGTATTTTTAGTTATTTTGAGGGGACACTAAATTTACACTGCTAAACAAACTTTACACTGACTCCTTTTCATTGTGTCAAAGAGTCATTTCTGCAGTGTTGTCCAATGAAAAGATATAAATAAATATTTGCAGAAATTGGAGGGGTGTACTCACTTTTGTATATATATGTATATATATATGTATGATAGTCAATAAATTAAGTAAATAAAGCAGATAGAAAACAAAATCCATCAGTGGTAAGGAGTGACAACAATGATAGGAATGTAATATTTATGATAGTAAAAAGAAAGAAAGGACAACAGTAATAACTGGCAACAACAATAATAATAATAATTACAAGTACTACATCAACTACTACTACTACAGAAAATTACTAATGCTACAACTACTACTTCTGCTACTACAGCCACAATGACGACTACTACTACAATGTCTACTACTAATACAACTAAATAAAATAAATATATAATAAATATATAATAAAACTAGATACAACTAAAACGTCTACTAAGGCTGTGCGATTTGGGGAAAATATGTAATTGTGTTGTTTTTTTGTTTTTTTTTGACATATTGTGGTTTGATTTGCGATTTAATTTTTTAAACAAACTTCAGCTCAATAATCTGTATCGTAGCTTCTTACTGCTAAACTGCAGTGAGTTTTAGTTAAGAAAACTGAAAAGATATTACTCCAACATTTTTTCAAGTTTGTTTTTAAGTATTTCCCAAAGATGGGTTGCAGCTGGAAGGGCATCCGCTGCGTAAAAACATGTGCTGGGTAAGTTGGCGGTTCATTCCGCTGTGGCAACCCCAGATTAATAAAGGGACTAAGCCGAAAAGAAAATGAATGAATGAATGTTTTTAAGTATTCAGAAATTAAACACTCGTTTTTCTCTAGAGCAAACCGTAAGCACAAATAAAATGACCTTACCTTTCTGTAAGCAAGTTCAACTCAAATTTGGGAGATAGAGTAACTTAGGCCCCAATCCCAGTTCTACCCCTTAGCTCTTCCTCCTAACCCTTGTTTGCATTCTAGTGAAGTGGTAGGGGTGTCCCAATTCTCTTTAGCTTGAAGGCGTCAGGCTACGGGGAAGGGGTAAATAGCACTTGAAAAGGAGATTTTCAGGACCACACTTGAACTGTTGGAATTTTTAACCAATTCCATGCGTGTTCAATAAAAAAGGTCAGGAGAGGTTTTTCTTCAATTTCTAACATCGTAGCAATTTATTGTATACAAATGAATAATTTGATTCACAGAATTCTGTTATCCTCAATGCAATGCAAAAGTTACATTCAGGAGG
Organism: Danio albolineatus; assembly: GCA_903798035.1. Lineage (NCBI taxonomy): Eukaryota > Metazoa > Chordata > Actinopteri > Cypriniformes > Danionidae > Danio > Danio albolineatus. The sequence goes on along the minus strand of CAIGQQ010005711.1, from coordinate 8,694 downwards.
TGCGCAACAGTTCTCATTTTTGTCACTTGTCAATCATTCATCAGTCCACCATTAGCCGCACCCAACCATATGTCCTCTTTTTGTACGAATTGTCTGCTCAACATTAAAGGCCTAAGCCTTTCTCAATTGCAAATATTCTGTGCTCACAGGAAGTTTTGCTACAGAGCTCAAGTTACTTTTAGACAAGCATTTATCTACAAAAATGCATCATTAGTGCGCAAATATATCAGACTCAACAGAAGATGTTAAGTTAATATTTTACCTTAAGCAATATCACTACAATTGTGTAATGAACAAAAAATATACAAAAAATAATAAAGAATATATTCCTTTTTTCCTAACAAAACCAAGGGGTAAGAAAATTTCCCAGAATACACCAGCCACAATGGCAGGATAGCTGAACCCGGAAGTCAGGAGATCCACAAATTTGTGTTTTTTTGTCATTATTACGAATTTTTACAACAAACAAACACATTTTAATATCTTCATAACTGCGTTCCTGTTTTACCGTCACGATTTAAAAAAAATATATATATAAAAACCTGAAATAAAAACCGCTAAATTTTCCTGTACAGCTGTAAAAATCTACCACTGTTGCTGATGACATTAAATGTAGAAATGTAACATTATATTTTGTACAGCCCATATTCATTTTAGTCTAATTTTCAATAAATGATTCAGTTATTCACTCATAAACTTTGTTTCATTGCTAGATGATCATTTATGAAGAATTATTCAGTGGCATATTTTTGATGGCTGATTGTCGCCACCTTTTGGTTAAATAATGTAATTGACGGCATAAGACAGTGATTGTAATATTTACCAAAAGCATTAGTGGTTTTATCTAAACTATAAACTGTTGCCCCAGTACTTCTGTGTTTGTAAACTAAAGACTAATTCTCTTTCTTGATTTTTGATTTTCTTGAATGAAGCGGATTTGACAGGTGAATGAAGCAAGTAAACTCAAAATGTTCACTTGTCTATTTACATGCAAATAACGCGATTTATCCGCGCGTGCTACTTCTGATATAAACACACCATTAAAACCGTGGTCACCAAACTTGCCAATTGAGATATTAGATCTTTATTGCTGTCTCAGTAGACTCCAAAAACAGCAACAAAATATGTACAAAAACGTATTACATTTATCCATTTTTTGTAGAAACCAAGAAGACAGTGACAGAAAAATACATCATCTGAAAAACAACTTACAAAAGTGTGTATCATAATTCTTTAGATCATGATTAAAATGCTTTTGCCTCTAATTTAAAAGTTAGGATGCATTATTGCTGCAAAAGGCAAATGTCAGATCCATGCACTTTCTCTTTTGGTCTTGGCACATGCCAGTGTTGTACTAATTTAATAAAATTATTACCCCCCTTATTGAAATTACTACATAAATGTCTAATCCTAACCTCGCCCCTAACTCTAAGCTATTTATCTGTCTATAACATATGACTCTGACCAGTATTTTCTTTTCGGGTTTAGTATAGTTATTAATCTGGGGTCGCCACAGCGGAATGAACCACCAACTTATCCAGCCTATATTTTACGCAGCGGATGCCCTTTCAGCTGCAACCCATACACTAGGGACAATTTAGCCTACCCCTATTCACCTATACCACATGTGTTTGGACTGTGGAGGAAACCGGAGCACCCGGAGGAAACCCATGCAAGGGAAAACATGGAAACTCCACAGACATGCCAACTGACCCAGCCGAGGCTTGAACCAGCGACCTTCTTGCTGTGAACAAGTGGTACCCACTATGCCACCGTGGCACCACTTCTGAAATTTATATTCTGTATTTATTTTACCCAGTCTGTGTGTGTGTGCATGCATGCATGCATGCATGCATGTAGGGTTAATAATAGTGAGGTGCATGTTTAAGGGTTTCCCCAATACATGCATCAATTTCTTTTTCAGTGATTTTTGGGAATTGTCTGGTACAAGCACCTAGAAAAGAAGTTCAAATAGCTCTATGCAGTGTAAAGAACAACTTTCTGTTTAATCTGATTATTCTTAATGATTAAAATGCTAATACATCCATGTGAAATTATGCTTTTAATTATGTTTTAAAAATTATTCTAATTATGGTTCTAAAAAGTTAAACATTGCAGCATGATTTATAATTTTTAAGCAAGAGAGAGGCTTTGAAAAACTTACTTAAAACAATAAGGTGGAGGGATGTCCACATAAAGGGCAGCTTTCCTTTTGGTAGCTAGTTTCTGGAGGATCCTTCTCACAGCATCCCCAATGCTGCTGCCACCCAACAGACTCAAAAACTGAATCTATGCAATATATGAAAATACATATTAAAAGCAGGGCTCTGAACCGGTTCAAGAAACGAAAATATTTAGAAACATTTGAAATGGCCAGTAATGTTAGGGAAGCAGACAAAATATAGGGTGAGTGATATATGTAAAAGTTTATTATGACAACGGAGCACACAAAAGGATGACAAGGGAGAAGTGATGGAAGTCCTGAATGATATATAGTCCTTCTCTATTGCAGGATGGAGGAGATACACTGAGGAAGACCGAATGCACACACCAGATAGCTTTCACGGAGGACAGACTGACAACAGAGACACCAAAGACAGGATACGAGGTTGACTGGAACGACTAGGAACAAACAGAGAGACGGTAAGTAATGGAATGTAGGTAAGTGAATGCTAGCTCAGGAGAGTAGACACTCAGAGTCTGCTTCGTATAAACAAGCATGGACACTGAGTGATGTGAGGTGTGTGCTTTTAAAGTGATCCGGGTGATTGGGTGCAGCTATGCGTGATTAGAACTCAGGTGATGGTGCTCGCTGTGATTGAGTGGTGGAAGAGCCTGGCCAATCCGTGACATTGATGGCGAGAAGTTCCCGATTACCGATGTCGTAGTTTTTCTCCGCCGGGCTAAGCTTCCGGGAGAAATAGGCACATGGATGGAGTAGTTTGGGAGTATCGTGGTATTGCGATAGAATGGCTTCCACTCCAGTGGTGGATGCATCTACTCCGAGGAAGAAAGGTAGGTCTGGATCAGGATGAGTCAGGAGTGGAGCTTGGGTAAAAGCCTCCTTGAAGTTTTGGAAGGCTGCGGCGGCTTTGGGAGACCAGGCTAATTTTTGGAGTTTATTTTTTAGAAGATTGGTGAGTGGAGTAGTGACGATACTGTAGTCCTGGATGAAGCGTCGGTAGAAATTCGCAAATCCAAGGAATCGTTGCATTTCTTTAATGGTTGTGGGTTCTGGCCAGGATACGACGGAATGTACCTTCCCCTTGTCTATACGAACACCTGTATGATCTATGATGTATCCTAGGAACTGGACAAATGTAAATGGAATGAGCATTTTTCAGCTTTCAGATACAGGTGGTGTTCTTTGAGGGTTTGTAGGACCTCCGCAACGTGGTGGCGATGTTCTGCCTCACTCCGGGAGTAGATGAGGATATCATCTATATAGATGTAGTGGTCCAAGCTACATTAAATAGACCGATCAGGGATTTATTAGCTCATGTGAATGAATCGGATCTTCACACATTCACACATACACACAGAGGCAGTTCAGAGGATGCAAAATGAGTTGACAACAGACCCAAATCTATTCTAGTACTTCTTACTAGATCTTAGAATCACACCTGAGAAACCACAAAAGCAGAGATTGAGCTTTTCTTTAACTGCTTAAAATCACTCAGCACCAGATCAGTTAGAGACAAAGTTAGTTTGTGTTACTTGTGATTTTGCTGAAGTCTTGAATCTTGAGTTTCCCTCGATGGCCGGCCCAGGAAGCACGTTGGTCCTGATTGGGTGGTGACTCGCTTCGGTGACGTCTTTTGGGTTCACTCCCTCGTGATTGGCTGTTGTCTTGAGTTACCGAGGTGACAGTCTCTGACAAGTGTCGGTTTGCGGAAGCTCGTGCGGTCTCGGCTGTGTCGAAACTTGCATGGAAAATTCTTGGTGACCCAATTGCGTGGCGGAGTGGTGTCCGTGCAGAGCGAGAGGGGGAAGAGTGCACAGCTAACGGGAGCAAGCTTGATGCAAAAAGAAAAGATTTTACGGTTGCAGGGCGGTTTTAAGGGACCTGGTCTGGTCCATCCCTGTGGCTCCATCTTCCAATGAGCAGTGACCATGAAAGGCGGGTCCACGCCCCGTATCATGTAGTAAAGGTCAATGATTAACAGAGAATGCATATTGGTTTCATGTGGTAAAATCCCTTGTAAGTTTGTAACTCTTAAAACAACACATTGATCAATCTGGTTGGCTGGAATTCACACAAAATTTGAGGATAACCTATAGCACGTTATTTCAAAAGATGCATCTGCCTTCGTTTTGCATATTTCAAGAGATTGTCTTCCATTTCATCGTTTGTCTCTAAAATCCAGAGATCTCTCGTTCTCTAGGAATTTGAACATTTGGCGGGCGAACAGGATACCCTTGAGGCGAGCACATGACCAGTGAGTCATGCAACAGTCTCGTGACACTAAGGCCACTGAAAATTCCTGTGAACCGCCTTTGTTTAGACTTAATAATTAACAAAGTTAGCCGAAGGGTCTTTCGAACATCTGCACTAGTAAGATTCGAAATAGGGATCCTCTGTTCTGTTGTGGCATAGCCTTGGGCTAGGTCTAAATGAGGCCTAAAATGATTTTCAGACCTGATTCGAACTGGTTTTAAAAGTTCTGCACATCTTCTGCAGTGAGTTCTTACATAGACAATGACAAAGTGATGAAGGAACTCCCGGAGGACTTCATGAATGAAGTTTTGGAATACGGAGGGGGCACTGACCAGACCATAGCAGATAAGCAGATATTCATAATGTCCAGTAGGGGTAACAAACACGGTTTTCCATTCGTCCCCCCTCACATATTCTTACCAGGTTATATGCGCTGGTGAAGATCTTGGCAGATCGCAGTTGCTCCAGGGCCGCAGGGACAAGAGGAAGGGGATACCGGAACTTGACTGTACTTTGAGGATTCTGTAATCGATACACGGCCACAGCCCTCCATCCTTCTAGGCCACAAAAAAGAAGCTGGATGCTGCAGGTGAAGTGGAAGTACGAATATACCCCTGACTCAGAGCCTCTTGAATATACTCCTCCATGGCCTTAGTCTCCAGAAGCGACAATGGGTAGATTCTCCCTTTGGGCAATGAAGCATCTGGAACCAGGTCGATGGCACAGTCCCATGGCCGATGTGGAGGTAGCTGGGAAGCTCTCTTGGGGCAAAACACGTCCTTGTAAGGAGAGTAGATTTCAGGAATCTGGACAGATCGTTTTTCGACTGGACTTTCAACTGACGTGACGTAGACGGATAGGGGTTTACGAGTCTGTAAAGGAAGATCGGCAAAACAGTCTGGTGTGCATCCTTTACCCCATTTCTTAATCTCTTCTGTGCCCCAAGAGAGGATGGGATCATGCTTCACCAGCCACGGGTGCCCTAAGATGATGTCCATGGTGGTGCCCTCCAGAACCAAGAATTGAATTTCCTCCTTGTGCAACAGTCCTACGTGGAGTTTAATGGTTTCACATCTACAATGGATACGTGCCTGAGATTTGATATTGCTGGTTATGGGTTGAATCTGGTAGACGTGCGTCGAGGCTTCAGTGCGGAGTTGGTGACAGAGGGCATGTGAGACGAAGTTCCCAGCTGACCTGGAGTCGATAAGTGCGGTGGCTGAAACAGAGTGAGTAGTTAACTGAACAGTTGTAGTGAGCGGATGCATCTTTTCTATATCAGAACTGAACACACTCACTGAGGAACGTATGGGACGGAGTGGACAGTCCAGCCTGACATGTCCACTGGCACCATAGTACATATACATACCCCGGGTCAGCCTCCTCTGTCGCTCAGCGGTCGTAAGTCTACCAGACTCAATAATCATGGGCTCTGGTTCTGGAGGGGTTACTGGCTCAGACGGACGGAGGAGTGCTTGAGGTACTGGGTCAGGATCATATTGGTAGGTTTTCAGATGAACAGAACATTGGAGAGAAAGTTGAATACATTTTTCCAAGCCCATAGTATCATCCAGTGCTGCGAACTGTACACGAAGTTTGGGTCCATGACAATTAATGTTATTTTATTGTTCCATTTAATAATTAAAATTTACAGTCAACCAATCATCAATACAAATAACACAGTATATACAAATGTGATTCTGGTGCATTCATCGAATTAAATGCTTGTGCTTAGCTGTGAACCCTATAGAAAAATAAATAGATTTAAATGTAAATTGATTACATTAATTTAATTCTCAGTATACTACAAACACATTTTCAAATTTAATTGATAAAATGCCATGAAATTGTACTTTTAGTATACTAAACTGGTATACTGAAAGTCTGCTGAAGCACGCTTGTCCCACCATCCCACCTACCCCAACGACCCACACTCACATTAAATTCGGGCCTGAGCACGCTTAAGTCATCAATGATGTGCTGTTCAGTTTAAGAGAAGCGCACTTGCTCAGCACAGTGGAGATTTCTTTATATCATTATATCGTTTAGGATACAGTGACACACAGTCAAATATTTCGCCGATCAGATCAGCCACTGCTGACGCTCATAAACAATCATAAAGTCCTCGTGCTGCAGGAATTAGGAGGTCTGCTGAAGGTTCAGCTGTCGTGCAGTGAGGGGTTTGGGTCTTTAATCTACCACAGTTTGTGTTCATTAAACGGTGAGAATGATTAACAAATCCACATGAAACAGTCCCCAAAAGTCACGTCTCCTCTTCAGTTTCGGGCTCAGGCACACTTTGCACTCACACTACAAGCATATTGCGCCAAAGCCCAAGTGAACCGCACTCAGGCACACCTCCTCCAACTGGGCCAGGGCTGGCCAACTGAACCGTGCCTCAGCCTGATTCAGAGTACTCACACTTCTCAAACAATCCAGGAAACGGGCCTGGGCACGGTTTGGATACCATAGTGTGAGTACGCCCTTATTATATTTGATTGTTCTAAAGTGGAACAACTGCAAGTATACTTTAGGTACTCTTTAAATATTTTGCATTTAAAGGGCAGTATTTCTGTTACGTCAGGGTGGTGGTGTGACGAAGGCAACGGAGGCGAGGATCCATTTGCAGTTTTTAATAAGAACAGTCTAGCAAACTCACGGGGAACAATCAAAAATCGTAGTCAGACAGGCAAGAGATCACAAGGCAGGCAGGAGGCAGGAATAATCATAAATCGAGGCTAAGGTCAAAAAACACGAGAGACTGGAACAAAAGAAAACCGTTGCTAATCACAAACAGATGACAATCTCGCTGCGAGAACTGAGTGTGTATGTGCTGTTCTTGTAGTGCGTGTAATCAGTTACAGACAGTCTTCCAGTGATGTGTGCGCAATCAGTCGTGATCAGGAACAGGAGTGTGTGTGCTGCATGAATGGAATTGTAGTTCTTAAACCGGCTGATCTATAGTTCACGGAAGTATGTGTGAACCAGCGATCTCAGATAGAGGGGAGATCGCTGGTGATCGTGACATTACCCCCCCTCTAATAAGCGGATTCCAGATGCTCCAAAGATATTTCAGGCGGGAGGTGGAGCGGAGGCGGAACAGGGGGAGGGATGGAGGGACAAAAACCATGTAGCAGCGGAGGACCTGGAGCTTTGGTTCAGGAAGCACAGGAAGTTCGTTCGACCCCAGTGGGTCAGGAGGCTTAGGTACAGAAGACACAGGCAGTTCGTTTAACCCCAGTGGGTCAGGAGGCTTTGGCTCAGGGATCACTGTCCGTTCGTTCAACCCCAGTGGGTCAGGAGGTTTTGGATCAAGGAGTACAGTCAGTTCGTTCAACCCCAGTAGATCAGGAGGCTTAGGTACAGGATGTACTAACAGTTTGTTTAACCCCAGCAGGTCAGGAGGCCTGGGTTCAGGAAATACTGGCGGTTCGTTCGACTCCAGCGGGTCAGGAGGATTGGGTTCAAGAAATACTGGCAGTTCGATCGACTCCAGTGGATCAGGAGGCTTAGGTACAGGATGTACTGACAGTTCGTTTAACCCCAGCGGGTCAGGAGGCCTGGGTTCAGGAAATACTGGCAGTTTGTTCGACTCCCGCGGGTCAGGAGGACTGGGTTCAGGAAAAACTGGCAGTTCGTTCGACTCCAGCGGGTCAGAAGGCCTGAGTTCAGAAAATACTGACAGTTCTGGCGGCAGCGGCTCTGACAGCTCTGGCAGCGGCGTCGACTCTGGCAGCTCTGGCGGCAGCGACGTCGACTCTGGCAGCTCTGGCGGCAGCGACTCTTACAACTCAGACGAAGGCATTTTCAGAACAGGAACAATGACAGGAACTACGACTAGTACAGACTTGAATCATGAAACCTTCATATGAATTATAGTCAGACTGACGCTTACCCTTTTCTGAGCTGGAGGACTGTGAGAAACTGGCAGCGTGAAACGTCTGGGCGGTGCCGGCAGGGCAAGGAGCCTGGCTGGGGCCGGCAGGGCAGGACGTCTGAGCGGTGTCGGCAGGGCCAAGAGCTTGACTGGAGTCGGTAGTGCAAGGAGCTGTACTGGCACCGGCAGTGTAAAACGTCTGGGTGGTGCCGGCAGTGCAATGAGCTGTACTGGCACCGGCAGTGCAAGGAGTTGGACTGGAACAGGCAGGACAAGGAGTCTGGCTGGGGCCGGAAGTGCAAGGAGCCAGGCTGGAGCCGGCACTGGCGGACGCACTGGGGCTAGAGCCGACACTTGCGGGCGCACTGGGGCTGGAGCC
>CAIGQQ010005660.1:0-11522 GCA_903798035.1 Danio albolineatus | reverse complement strand
CAAACCACATTCACTTCAGTCGTCTCAGACTGACTCTGGAGCAGGATAAAGACTAATGGGTACCTCAACTCTAAACCAAACCCTCACAGTTAACATCTTAACCTACACAAACCCGAAACCCAACCTTCGCAATAACATGGGCATGACTATAGTGTCAACATTAGAAAGAGATATGGCATAGCGAGGATAACTGGAAATAGAACACAGACAGGAGCTCTGCTTCCAGGTGAAGCTCCAAATACTCAAGATCATGAAGCCGTTTCCAAATGTTCATTACAACGATGGATTCGAAAACACTGGAGTCACTGAACTTTGCTTGTAATGATGGAACTTGCAATCTTAGTTGACTTACAATGGTTTTGGGAAACTCAATCGCTGCAGTCAGAGTAACAACACCAAACCACTGCAGGGAAATGTCCTAACATTTGTTCTGGTTTTGTTATCAAGTTAAGAGTAAAATTAAGGCCCCGTTTACACTAGTGCGTTTTAGTTTTAAAACGGTGTTTTAGCATGAAAACGATCCGCGTCCACTCTAGTGTTTCACCCAAGCGTCTCTAAACAAATCTCCATCCACACTACTCCATCAGAAACGTATATCACGTGACCATTCGTACACTCTGGGCATTCGCGCTCAAGTATAAACAGGAAGCACGTGTCTTGCTCGGCGTTTGGTTATTGGTACTCAACAAACGCTGGTTGAACGATGAACGCGATGGCAAAGAAAGCAAGAGAGGTCTTTTAGTGGACAGATGACGAGGTCGAGCTGTTACTTACAGTAACAAATGAATATAAAACATCCATGGCTATCGAAAATACAGTGTTTACAGTGAAGGCTGGTCTGCTGTCTGCCGGTGGCGTTATAGTCATGTGCGCTTGACGAATAAGGGAAGGATACGCAATGACCCAAAGCCCCAATCACGTAGCGAATCTCAGCAGCCACGCCTCCGTTTTCAGACGTCTCCGTTTCCCTCATCCACACTGAGACGGAGCAGCAGCGTTTTAGAATGAACACGGCCTCTCCGGCGTTTCCAAAACGCTCCGTTTTCGCGACTCAAAAACTCCGGCGTAGTGTGGACGGATGGCGTAACCGTAGCAAAACTTAAGCGTGTTAAAATGAAAACGCACTAGTGTAAACAGGGCCTAAGGCTGCAGATTGTTCATGTTTGCTGTGAAGTATCATTTCAGAATGCAGGTTACTGAACGTGTCAGACTGATGATGTCAAACTCCAGATGAGTCCTGTTTCATGAGTTCACACCCACACATAGGAAACAGATAAAAATGGATAAAATGCATAAATGAATCGATGCATATTTTAGCGTACTGTCCAGGGAAAGGGCTCTGAGGCTGGAAAGATGTCAGAGCTCGGGGCATTCTCTCTTTCAAGAAGAATACTTAGGTCACACTTTATTTTGACGGTCCATTTGTTGAATTTAAATGGACTTACCTTGCAGCGGCGGAACCCTGCCTCACTTAGTCTCCTTAACCCAGGCATGTCCAAACTCGGTCCTGGAGGGCCGGTGTCCTGCAGATTTTAGCTCCAAGTTGACCTTAAAACCCCTGCAAGGATGTTTCTAGAAAGCCTAGTAAGAGCTTGATTAGCTAGCCCAGGTGTGTCTGATTGAGGTTGGAACTAAACTTTGCAGGACACCTGCCCTCCAGGACTGAGTTTAAACACCCCTGCCTTAACCAATCACCTACTCCCTAAAACCTATTTAAGGAAGACCATTCCTCCAGCACTGTTCTTCTCGTTCTCTTTGAACCCACGTTCCCTCCCTCTATTTCCTCGCTTCCCATTCACAATCCTATAACCCTCTTCACTCCTACATGTAGGTTGAATCAGGGGGTCCAATCGCTCTGCTAAAATACGTAAAAGACAGTACCCCCATTCTGAGTCTTTAGGCATTGTAGGACATCTGATCATCCTACTCACCTGATCATCCTACCAGTCATCCTCTTACTCCCCTTCCTCTTCATCCCACTGTTTTTCTACCATGCATTTCATCCCTACAGTAAAGTCTAGCTCAAAGTGTGGTGTGGTCCATGCTGGTGAAGTTACATTGCATCTACATGTCAACTAATTCTCATTAGATCAGAATCAGATTTGTTATAAATATACAGGTTATAAGGCGCTGTGTACAAATGCGTAAGGAGAAGTATTGCACGTTTATTGCACAATAGGAAAATATTGAACTGTTGATGAGGTAGATGGCCTGAGGAAAGAAACTTTTCCTGTGTCTGGCTGTTTTTGTGCTCGGTGCTCTGTAGCGCCGGCCAGACGGTAACAGTTCAAACAGGAAGTGTGCTGGGTGTGAGGCGTCCAGGGTGATTTTGCGAGCCCTTTTACTCACTCTGGAAGAGTACAGTTCTTGAAGTGTAGGAAGGGTAGTGCCAGTGATTCATTCAGCAGTCCAGACTATTCGCTGTAGTCTACGGAGGTCAGATTTGGCAGCTGAGCCGAACCATACCAGATAATAAGTAGACTGTTAATTGTTAGTGTAAGCTGACATGTACTTGCAAAGTTTCTTATAGTCAGTTAAATGTCTGTTGAATGTCAGATCAGCAGATATTAAGCAGACAGTCTACTAATACTCAAATGGACCATCGAAATAAAGTGTTACCGAATGCAAGCTCAGGTCTAGCCTGATCCCAGAAAGCTCCCCATCCCTGTTCTTGGTATGAATCTCGTTAAACGTTGGAGTTGGGATGCAAAGTGGATGAGATGACTGAGGTAGGATGAGCTTGGTTATTTATGGAAATTCTCGTTGATTCTGATTGGATGATTAGTGTGATTGCTGATAGAGAATTCACTGCGTTTACTATCTGTGTGTGCTTCTCCCGAAAATAATTTTTAAAAAACTTCACGTTGTCTGTGTTGATTGTCATTCTGATATTATCACAACTGAGATCTTACCGTGTGCCATGGGGATCATGTTCTTACAGTGTGGCAAATGTACAGGATTATGAATAATTACACAGTGTGGGGGTTTTAGTTGATGTTGGTCCTGACAGACCACTGATCAATCCTTACCTTGATGTGTTGAACTGTTTTCTCAAACTTTCCTTTCATGTTTTCATTATGTTTGCGTTTCTCCTGTAAGGCCTTCAGTGCTGTATTGAGCTCCTCCTACAATTTAAAGTACAACCAATAAGGTATCAGAGATTTATCTAGCGTATTCATAGTAATATTTAATAATTCAATATAATACACAGCGCTCCACATTATTATGCTCATGAAGTTTTGATCTGATTGTCCTAATGAGTCAATGTAAATCACAGTCTGTATAATTTTACTGAACAATATAATATAATTACTGAACAAACCTCCCAATGATAACAGTACTAAAACGACCTCAGTGCACTGCTCCAAATATGATATACAAGAGTTTGAAAACATTTTATTGGTTGTAAAGAATCAAAAATGGTCTTTTGTTGAAAGAATTCTGGCCCAGATTTGGCATAAAGCTGGCCCAGCAGGCATTCGTCCGGCACTGGAATACAGCATGTGGGCCAAACATGGCGCGGGTTTGGCAGAGGTGGCACAGTATTAAAGGCGGCTCTCAAGACTTGGGCCTGATATCAAATGTAGTAAATGGCCCAGATGTTAAAGATGTATATGTGGGGCACGTAAGTTTGGCCTCTCTTGACCCACTTTTGAAATACATTTCAGTTATTTTAGAGTAAAGAGAAAATTCTACCAATCAGGCCCCTTCCAGAAAAAGCACGACCATAAAGTGAAATGCTTAATGGGTTTATCAAAATCATTGCAGGCATGAAACACCAACATATCCGGCCCAGTTATGGGTTATTAACTTGGCCCAGATATGGTCCATGTTTGCCCCTTGTATGGAAGCCAGACTTGGTCCAGTCATGTACCGTAATTCACTGCAGCATGTGGGCCAAGCAAATGCTGATTGTGTGGGCCAGATCTGGGCCAGAGATATTTTGCTATGTGGGTTCAGTCAAAAACATCCTAACAGGGCAATTTACATGTTAACATATAACTCTTATAGGCGTCACGGTGGTGCAGTAGGTAGTGCTGTTGCCTCACAGCAAGAAGGTGGCTGGTTCGAGCCTCGGCTGAAACAGTTGCATTTCTGTGTGGAGTTTGCATGTTCTCCCCGTGTTGTTGTGGGTTTCCTCCGGGTGCTCCGGTTTCCCCCACAGTCCAAACACATGTGGTATAGGTAAATTGGCTAGACTAAATTGTCCGTAGTGTATGAGTGTGAATGAGAATGTATGGATGTTTCCCAGAGATGAGTTGCGGCTGGAAGGGCATCCGCTGCATAAAACAAATGCTGGATAAGTTGGCGGTTCATTCCGCTTTGGCGACCCCGGATTAATAAAGGGACTAAGCCGACAAGAAAATGAATGAATGATATAACCCTTATTTTGATATCACCTTCACGATTCATGTGTCCATTGAACATGTGAACATTTAGGCATGAGGCAAGAGGTCCTTTGTTTGAGGATGCTCCAAATGTTCTTAACAGGGTTGAGTTTTGGGGTAGGATGATGGCCACATTATGAGTTTCTCTTCTTTTATGCCCATCGCAGCCAACGCAACAGAGGTATTCTTTGGAGTATGACATGGTGCTTTGTCAAGCATGAAGATGATTTTACTACAGAAGGCAGGTTAGTTTTGTACCATGGAAGAACTTGTTCAATCAGAAACTGGGGGTGGCTGAACAGTGGGTTTACGCACAACTGCACCAGCAGCTTCAGGAATCTGTTTAGTTCTTTGTAATGGCATTTAATCAGCTGCTATTTTAATCTGATGAATTTCTCCGGCTGAAACCTTCCTCATTCTGTCCTTATCTACACAAACCCATCTGTGCTCTGAATCAGCTACAAATCTCACCAGAGTATGATGATCGTGCTCAAGTGTTTGTGAAATATCTAATGTTTCCATACCTTGTCTAAGGTCAGGCATACACTGTACGACTTCTTTAGTACTCCAGCATGGTATCAACTTACACTAAAATTATTCCCTCGTTTTCTGTAGTTTGTAAAATATGTGTTTAATGGTGTGTTATAAGTTGTAAATCGCTCCACGCGGCTTGTAATCACGTATCTATTATAGATCAGTGCTTTTACTGTATCTCTCAGGTTAAATCTGTGGGGCTGTTCACATATCACGTCCAAAACCATGTTAAAAACGTGACTCCTGCTTCTTCCTTTACTGATTTAAATGTGTTTCTGAACTCGTGATCCTCTGCTGTTTGCCTTTGCGATGGCCACCATCAGCTGATCCTCACACACGTGGACAGTTTTCAAAATAGTTCAACTTTGCTGCTGTGTGGATTAATATTGAATGTGTGTCGTTGTTACCTGGGGTCAGGGTTAAGAGTAGAGTATATACTGGTGATATACTGGTGTTTAACTGCAGTGCTTTATTGCATTCCTGCATTGGGCTCTCACATACTCTCTGCTACTTCATACTGTAGCCGTGGTGGGCGTTTCTCTCTGTCTCACACTGAACACAGTCCACCAATCACAACAGAGTAGGTCATCGGTCCAATCAGCACAGATTAGCTTCGCGCTAAGGAGGGGTTTGGGGACAAATGAGTCGCTGAACGATTCATAGATGAGTCGCTGGGATATTTAGGTAACAATAAATGCATATTATAAGACAATGAAAGTGTTTTTTGACCTTGCACGCAGATCAGCCTGTTGCCGGAGACCCCCAAAACCAAAATATGACCTTTATAATGTATAATAGGGGCTCTTTAATTCTGTGCTCGTCATGTCAACATGATCTAAAAATGTCAGAGTATTTGATGATCATTGCATTGAAATGTGCTCAAAAGCATAGACACATTTGCAGACTCCAGGGGGTTAAGAGATGAAGATGACATTCGTATTCATGCTCAATGGCAAAGAGAAGTCAGTTGATGAAATCTTTCAAACTGACTTATAGCGGGGATAAAGATCCCATTGGAAGCAGACTGAAGCATAAATCAACTCTCAGTCATAAACCTGTCTTACCTTCTTTGCTGGAGCCACTTCAATGACGGGTCTGAATGAGTGACCGAGGTGTTTCTCTGAAGTAAAACACACTAAACACACAGGCTGTTTGTCCTCCAGACAGAAGAGTTTGAGTCTCTCACTGTGTAAACTGCAGATCTCCTCAGATCCTGATGAACGTCTCTCATTTCTCTCCTTCAGGAACGACTCACACAAGTTCTTTAAAGCCAGATTAACTGGAGGATCCTGACTTGAGAGTCTTTTACAGACGGGACACTCCTGAGTGTTCTTGATTCTCCAGAACTGCTGAAGACACTCTTTACAGAAACTGTGACTACACGACAGAAGAACTGGAGTATTGAAGACATCATGACACACAGGACAAATATAGTCATATTCAGCTGAAGAAGCCATTTTCAGTTTGATCTCCAGCTAAATCACTGTTACTTCCACCTCCTGAATGTTTTAAATAATGAAGAAAAACCAACACAGAGATCTGCTGTCTGTTCACAAACCACAGCGTGTCCAGAAACCCAGAAAAATCTTTGGCAGAGAAGAGGGAAATAATGAGTTTCTTCCTTGTACATGCTTTTAAAATGTGTTGGATAAGATTATGATCATGTTATGTATGCTGTTCAACAGGTCAGACAGGAACGTTACAACAAAACGCTTTCAAAATGACATAAACTGGTTATAAGCACATCCATTTTAATGATGAAGATAAACTGAAGATGAAAAATGGTACAAAGCTTGTGCGTTTATAAAACCATTGAGTAATTAAAGGTGGTGTTTTACCAAGGTAAATCAGTGTTTAGGGCCTCACGGTGGCGCAGTGGGTAGCACAATCGCCACACAGCAAGAAGGTCCCTGATTCGAGTCTGGCGTTTCTGTGTGGAGTTATCATGTTCTCCCCGTGTTGACGTGGGTTTCCTTCGGGTGCACCGCTTCGGCCCACAAGTCCAAAGACATGTGGTATAGGGGAACTGGGTACGCTAAATTAGCTGTAGTGTATGTGTGTGAATGGGTGTGTGTGAATGTTTCCCCGTGATGGGTTGCGACTGGAAAGGCATTCCCTGTGTTAAACACATGCTGGATAAGTTGGCGGTTCATTCCGCTGTGGCAACCCCAGATTAATAAAGGGACTAAGCCGACAAGAAAATGAAGGAGTGAATGAATTTGTGTTTAGTTTGAGCACACTGATTTCTCCAATAGTAACTGGAGGCAACCTTTGCTTGTGAGAAGGGTCTGGCTGCAGAGTTGCACTTGCACCTTCAGGCTTGCACTCTCGGGCTTGCACACTCAGGCACCCATGCTTCCTATGCAATTTACACAAATAAACTGTAAGTTTCCAGTTCGTTTATGTTGACAGTGACGACGTTGTCAAATAATCCTAGGTACTTAAGTTGTACACCATGACAGAGTTTTAGTTTTTATTTTAAGTATTTCAAGGAGTTGTAGTATTACAACTAACGGATACACATTATGGGCTTACACCAATGATTCTTGAACGACTTGGGAAAATATTCTTTATTCAGCAGGTCCCAGGACGATTGCAAACAAGAATGCAAGTGACATGGCAGGAGAGCGCAGGGCTTGTTTGCATGAAAGTCCTTAACCAAAAATCCCCGTTTAAGGTTTAGGGTACTCTTAGTAAAAGCTGGGTTGCAAGGGGGAAAAAAAAGTAGAAAAAAAGATCAACTTAGGGAATTTAAGGCTGCCATTAAGTATTTGCCCTTAGTCCTTAGTAACCATCTCCTCTTAAAACATTTAAGGTACCTAATCAGCATTCTCACCCAAAAAATGTTTTAGATAAAAGACTCACAGGAGTCACGGTGGCATAGTGGGTAGCATGTTCGCCTCACAGCAAGAAGGTCGCTCGTTTGAGCCTCGGCTGGGTCAGTTGGCATTTCTGTGTGGAGTTTGCATGTTCTCCCCGTGGTCGTGTGGGTTTCCTGCTATGTGGTCGTGTGGGTTTCCTCCGGGTGCTCCGGTTTCCCCCACTGGTCCAAAGTCATGTGGTACAGGTGAATTGGGTAAGCTAAATTGTCCGTTGTGTATGTTTGTGAATGAGTGTGTATGGATGTTTCTCAGAGATGGGTTGCAGCTGGAAGAGCGTAAAACAATTGCTGGATAAGTTGGCGATTCATTCCGCTGTGGCGACCCCAGATTCATAAAGGGACTAAGCTGACAAGAAAATGAATGAATGAATGAACTAGAATCACAACAGGAGATGAGATGGGTCCTGGAAGATCAGGTAAACGTTGATTGAAACAGTTCTTGCCCCACTTTAGATTTGGCCAGATGACCATATGATGGAAAAATCGTGGGAACCATGCCCTGGAAGCCACAATATCTCAACAGTGGATTCCTCAAAAAAACAGTACATTTATTTTATTTATATGAACTTGCTCAACTTTGAGCTTGAGAGTTTGATCCACACAGAGTGGACCATGTCTTTGGCCAACGCTGCTTTCATGCCCACTGATCTGGTAATTTCTTTCATGCAGAGACTTGATGACCCCAGAGAAGCCATGGAGGAGGTTGGGCAGTTGGCTTCAGGGAAGCAGGTGATGGTGGAGACGGAGAGCTGAAGATCTTGGGTCACATAGTGGACTGGCAGAAGAGGGATCTGTTGTCAAGTTGGCAGTTCTGGAGGCCTGGATGGGGCCAGCAGGACAAGAGATTGGGTTGGTGCCAACAGGACAATTATAGTTGGCAGTCTTACTGTAAAATGTAATAAGTTGACCTTACTTAGAAAAATTGAGGAAACCGATTGCCTTAAAATTTCTAAGTAAAGTAGTGTATTAATTTTAAGTGAGCATAACTTTAAAAAAGTTTGTAATTACAACTTTTAAAAAAAAGTAAATTTCAGTACCGTTGACTCAAAATAATTAGTTGTGTTAACGTCTTATTAGTGTTCACATTACTAGGAAAATATTAGGAAACCGATTGCCTTAAAATTGTCAAATAAGCTGAACTAAAACATTTAAGTGCACTGTTAAAAAAAATATCCGTAAAATTTGCGGAAAAATACCGGCAGCTGTGGTTTGATCTTTTAGAAAGGTTCGATCTATTACAGTTATTTTCTGTATTTTGTACAGAAATGAGCTGTTAATCATTCAACAGATTTTCACTGTAGATTGTACAGACTTGTTCTGTTAAAATCACGGACATTTTTTACAGTGAAAGACAAAAACCAATACCTACACTTCTAAAACATTTTTATTGTCTACATATTGTACAGTGTATCAAACAGACATCAATCAGGCATGACGTCAATCACCTTAAACACTCTATACACATCTTTAAACATGCAGTTATTATACAAATATTTTATAATATAATTTATTATATAATCATATAAATATAATTTATTCATTCATTCATTCATTTTCTTTTCAGCTTAGTCCCTTTATTAATCCGGGGTCGCCACAGCGGAATGAACCGCCAACTTATCCGGCATTTGTTTTACGCAGCGGATGCCCTTCCAGCCACAACCCATCTCTGGGAAACACATTCATACATAAATATAATTTAATTAATATTAATACATTGATATATTATAATATATTAATATATTTATGAATGCATACATTTTGAACATCAAAGAATTGAAAAAGCTCTCAGATTTATTATGCTTGTCTGATTATGCTTAAGTTTTAATTCTTCCACCTGTTTCCTCAGTTCCCTCATCACCGTTCTCTATCATTAACATGCTTTTGACACATGATCACTCAGAAGTTGTAAATACATATTATTATAAGTCAAGATTACTTGAATCTATTAAGTTTAACAACTTAATGCGCTAAAAAGTTGGGATTACTTGTTTAAGTATAGTAAGGTGAACAAACTTATTCATAATAAGTTAACTGCACTTAATTTTATTAGTGAGAACAGCTATTGCTTTCTACAGTGCTTACTGTTTATGAGTATATCATACCTTCCTCCATCAAACACAACTTAATCAACTAGGATCTGAAGGAGCTACCGGTAATTAAAAACAGGATTGTTTGATCCAGGTTGCAACCATTTCAACGTGTTGATGTCATTGCCCCATGAATATTTCCTGCTTGTTGTCAAACTGTTTCATAACTGTAACAAGAGGAGGTTCGATCATAACTTGACGTTAAAACAGCTCTCATAACATTATCAATATGTGGACCTTTTTGGATTCTCACAAGCTACGGAAAATAAAAATGTTTAACAGGAAATACATTTGGACCATTGTTATTGTTTACAACCCATCAAAACGGTCTATACCACTGTTTTCTCATTGCAAGTGTTTAAATAAATGTACAAAAGAGACAGCGCCAACTAATGGTCAGGCATGCAGATTATGTTTTCTTTTTTACTACACTCTGTGATCGACGTCGTTTTAATAACGTTGTTGTCTGTACGTGAATCTTCAAAACGTTTATGTGAATGAACTTTGGGTGAATGCCTAAAGTAAGAGCTGTTTTAGAGACACCAGGACACATGATTTGAGTCATCTTTATATCTAAGAATGGGGAAATTGTTGTCAATGTCTCCTCGGTCAGATTTATGATTAGACAACACTAACAGTCAGCATCAAAAGCTGACATCTGTTTATTACTGTGACTTCAGCATGTGAAGAAATTATACTGACATTAGGATTTGTTCACGAAAGACTGAAGTAAATGAAGGGTGTAAATAATACAATTTCTTTTATCATGTGTATTTGTAAGATGTGAGCATTTCGTTATGTTCTTTTTTTGACTTGTTGCACAACCTAAAGACGACCACAAACGACTCCACCCAGTGAAACAATTACCAGGAAGAGACTCTCATTCTTTGACTTCGTCCTGTCAAACTGACTTTCTTCTGGATTTTTGGTTACAATTTAAACAGGAATCATCGATCAGTGAAGAACAGAGAGAAAATAAAGGAATTAAAAATAATCATTTAACAGGCAGCGGATCTTTGTGATTTATGTTTTTTGTTGTATTTTTAGCTTTTTTTAAGCATTCAGAAAGTGAAAGTGAAAGTTCATATTGCTGGATCTCAAGAGGAAAATGGCTTCTTCAGCTGAATATGACTATATTTGTCCTGTGTGTCATGATGTCTTCAATACTCCAGTTCTTCTGTTGTGTAGTCACAGCTTCTGTAAAGAGTGTCTTCAACAGTTCTGGAGATTCAAGAATACTCAGGAGTGTCCCGTCTGCCGGACAAGATCCTCAATGACTGATCCTCCAGTTAATCTGGCCTTAAAGAACTTGTGTGAGTCGTTCCTGAAGGGGAGAAATGAGAGACGTTCATCAGGATCTGAGGAGATCTGCAGTTTACACAGTGAGAGACTCAAACTCTTCTGTCTGGAGGACAAACAGCCTGTGTGTTTAGTGTGCAGAGATTCAACACAACACGACAATCATAAGTTCAGACCCATCAGTGAAGTGGTTTCATCATATAAGGTGAGACACATTATACCTGAAAATAAACACTTGTATCAGTTGAAATTTACATATGTATTTCAAGTAGTGTGTTTTCTGAATGTGTAGCACAGGTGATTTAAGTCGAACAGAAAGGGTATTTAAAATAA
>CAIGQQ010005658.1:0-10432 GCA_903798035.1 Danio albolineatus | reverse complement strand
GCTCCTGTCAGCTAAGAACAGGAAACTGAGGCTACAATTCACATAGGTGATAGATAGACAGACAGACAGAAAGACAAACAGACAGACAGACAGACAGACAGACAGACAGACAGACAGACAGACAGACAGACAGACAGACAGACAGACAGACAGACAGACAGATAGATAGATAGATAGATAGATAGATAGATAGATAGATAGATAGATAGATAGATAAATAGATAGATAGATAGACAGATAGACAGATAATTAGACAGACAGACAGACAGACGGACGGACGGACGGACGGACAGACAGACAGACAGACAGAGAGACAGATAGACAGATAGATAGACAGACAGATAGACAGATAGGCAGTGTGAGTGTGTGTACTGAAGGAGGAGAGGAGTTGATTAAAAGCACCAGTGTTTAGTTGAGGAGCTCATTGCATTGCATTGACTGCAGCTCTGGCGTTCATCCCTGCTCATTTGCAGCAGCTCCTCAACAGCGGCGGATTCATAAATCTCATTCCCATTATCCCGCTAATTAGCCAGGATTACAGGAGCATGTAATGCCCCCGTTTCCCGATAGATTGATTGGAGGACGGTCTCTTTGTTTTGAAAGCACTTTCTGATTGATGTACAGAGCCCTAGTTTGCAATTGTAATGGCCCAGATGTTAACAATCAAATGCGTTTCCGCTTCAGGAGGTAACAGTCTGTCATGGACGAGGAGCCAGCCGAGTGTGTAACGACACGGGAACGAGACGCTGGCCACACATTCACATCACGGCGGAGGGGGAAATCTTCCTCTGGCCTGCTGGCGATGTGTTTTACAACATGCGTAAAGTCTTCACCAGCATGCAAGACATAAGATTTAAAGGAGATGTTTCTTCAGGGATCATGGAAAAGCTGGAAAACACACCATTTCTAAAGCTAATATATATATAAAAAAAGACTGATGATGATATTATTAAAGGGTTAGTTCACAATCAAATTTCCTCATCATTTTCTCACACTCAACTGCTTCCAAACTTAATTTATATAGCCTATTCTACGCTGAAAAAAAAGATTAGTTGACTTTACCTAAAATAAGTGAGTAAACCTGTTGTTTTTAAAGCGATTAGTTGACTTTACTTAAAATAAATTAGTAAACCTATTTGACTTACATAAAATAGGTGAGTAAACCTGTTGCTTTTAAAGCGATTAGTTGATTTTACTTAAAATAAGTGAGTAAACCTGCTGCTTTTAAAGCGATTAGATGACTTTACTTAAATGAGTAAACCTGTTGCTTTTAAAGCGATTAGTTGACTCTACTTAAAATAAATGAGTAAACCTGCTGCTTTTAAAGCTATTAGATGACTTTACTTAAATGAGTAAACCTGTTGCTTTTAAAGCGATTAGTTGACTTTACTTAAAATAAGTGAGTATTCCTGTTGCTTTTATAGCGATTAGTTGACTTTAGTTAAATAAGTGAGTAAACCTGTTGCTTTTAAATCGATTAGTTGACTCTACTTAAAATAAGTGAGTAAACCTGCTGCTTTTAAAGCGATTAGTTGACTTTACTTAAAACAAGTGAGGAAACCTGTTGCTTTTAAAGTGATAAGTTAACTTTACTTAAATAAGTGAGCTCATTAAAAGCTTGTTATTTGTTTGCATACAGCAAGATGATTCATAATTGCTTTTATGGTACAGTATGTCCAGAAAGGTACAGCGCATCTACGGTAGACACAAAAGTTGGTCTTTGGCATAATAAGTTGCTATTTTGTGCTCAGTTTTAAGGCATGCCTATGTAGAAATCATACAAAAGCAACATCATTCTTGAGGGGTTTTTATTTTGTTGTTGAATTCGCTGCAGGTTTTCTCAAAAGCTAAATCAATATTTGCAGAATGTTTTATGTTGTTCTGCAACGTAAACCCACCAATAATCATTAGTGGTGGTGTCATTTAGAGCAGGCCTTTAATTGCTTGTGCAATAAAAAATTCTGGTTATTTCAACCCAAAATTGGGTAAATTATGGAAAAACTAAATGATTGGGTTAAACGGGCTATTCATTAGTAGAAAAAATAACCCAGCAGTTGGTTTTGTATGTATTTGACACACTTATTTAATCATTTTTAGAGTGTAAATAACATGCTGATTAAAATATGGAGAATTAATGTACAAAACAGATTACGGTTTTAATATTATTGTTCATGACTGTGTATTTTGCAAATAATCTCATTGCTGAATAAAAACAAAAATATATAAGATTTATATAATAATATAAGTTCCACACTGACATTGATTTAACAGTTTTAGTTTGTGATAGTTTGTGCATTTAAAAAGGACAAGCGATTTAACTATCAACACATTATATAAACTAATATAAACTAAATAAACTAAATTAAACGAATAAATAAATAAACAAAATACCATTAATTTCGCCTCACGCGCGTGCGCAGATCGCGCAAGCACCTGCCTCTCACGGTTTGGTCGTCAACAGCGGACAAAGCGTTTGTTGTGAATGACCGACCTGGAGAGGTAATGTAAAACTTATATATGTAATTATCACCCTCCCGTCGTTCTTACGGTTCTGTCTCTTATCGAAACAAGTGTCCAGTTTTTTTTAAAACGTGTTGAATTCAATGTGAACAGCTAATGTTTGAAGCAATTTGAACAGCTAATGTTTATGCTCACGATTCCCTCAGGGCAGCTAGCGTCAGGACAGCTCATCGCGATTTTGGTAAATTCCTTCGCAGATTTACGAATTAATTGGATGAAATAGCTTTAAAAATCTGTGCTGCATTCATAGGTAGAGGATTAATGGGTAAACTGTGGCTTCAGGAGCCATGGAATAAACCACTTGAGTTATTTAACATGCTTGTACATCGTGTTTATGTATGTACTTGATGCAGACCCGTAGCCAGCCTGGTGAAAGGGGGGGTTATTTATTTATTTTCTCAAAATGTGGACCTTTATGCAGTTATACGCCTCATTTTCTACTTAATTATGAGATTTAAATACATTTTAAGCTCTCTTTAATACTGAATTTGTCAGATGATCATCATAACCACACTTTTTGATGTACCAAAAATACTTTCTTAGAATAAGGAAATATCAAAAAATGCTTATTTTTAAAATACAAATTTATTGCATCATATATCATTAGAAATGAAGTGAATCAGTTTTAAATTAAGAAAAAGCCGTGGCATTTATTAGATAATTAAATTAATTAAAGATTAAATACTACTACTATTACTACTACTAATAAAGCAGAACACTTTTTCAATTTTTCTAGCTAAAAAAATACATTTGAAAGTTCAAGGATAACAACAATATCCAGAATAATATTTAAAGTAATTTAATATGTGCCGCTTTTGGTGCTTCACA
This sequence comes from Danio albolineatus, assembly GCA_903798035.1. NCBI lineage: Eukaryota > Metazoa > Chordata > Actinopteri > Cypriniformes > Danionidae > Danio > Danio albolineatus. Next base: position 7,084 of record CAIGQQ010005658.1, on the reverse strand, counting down.
ACTTTTTAGTGCTCATTTTTGTTTCAAGAACAAGGCCCGAGATTCAGAATAGAGCTGTGGTCACACTGGACTTTTCTCCCCATAGACTTCCATTCATATGCACGCGAGTGCGTCAGACCGGAAATGTAAGGTCGTGCGGCAAGTATCGCAGTTCGCTGTGTTGGAAAGTTCCAGCTTGGTGAACTCTGACCTGCGAAACCACATCAAATGACTGCGTGAGACCAATCGAGGATCAAAACATGAGCTCTCTGGGCAGAATTTTTTTATATAGAGCAATCGCTCGCTTATTAGAAGTCTAATCATCTTGTGTACGACAGCGGTGTACGACAGAATTTCGCAAGCTCGACCTCTAGTGTGACTGCACCATTAAAGTTACTTGTGAACTATTTCCTCTATTTAAAAACAATAGATTAGCAAAGCTGACTTTAGATTAGCAAAGCTGACTTCACTTATGTCAGATTGTATGTTTTCTTTCACAGCTAGATGCTGGACAAATAACAGCATTGGCCAAAGCTGATTAGCTGAAGTCATGCTGAAGCAATATCCAACAGAGGGTTCTGCTTGGTCCTAAAGCCTTTGTCAATGGGCTTTTTTCACAATTTATGATGGCATAGCAGTCAAGATAGGACAAATGAGCTCATATATGGAAGAAATTCTGAACTGGGCATCATGGTGGCGCAGTAGGTAGCACAATCGCCTCACAGGAAGAAAGCCGCTGGTTTGAGCCTCGGCTGGGTCAGTGGGCATTTCTGAGTTTGCATTTTCTCCCCGTGTTGGTGTGGGTTTCCTGTGGATGCTTCGATTTCCCCCACAGTCCAAACACATGCACTATAGGGGAATTGCGTAAGCTAAACTGTCGATAATGTGTGTGTATGAATTTTCCCCATTGATGGGTTGCAGCTGGAAAGGCATCCGCTGTGTAAAACATATGCTGGATAAGTTGGCAGTTCATTCAGCTGTGGCGACCCCAGATTAATAAACCTGACCCCCCCCCTGACTACGGGCCTGCCAAACCTTGTTGATTGTTACAAATATCTTCTTTTGTGTTTATCAGGACAGAAGTACAGAAGCCATACAAGTCTGGAAGAACACGAGGGTGAGTACATGATTTTTCTAGTGTTGTTATGAAATGAAACTGCACATTTCATTATCCAGTAACTTTAGCATAGCTAACAAAATGCTTTGGTCATAATAAGTAATGAAAATGTAATTAGAGAAAGTTCACTGGAACAGGCTGAAGTTTCTTAAGTGTTTTAAAAATAGTTTCACTCTTCAACATCTAAAAACTTTTTTTTTTTTTTTTTTTTAAATTAAACACGTATTCCAATGTTGGTTCTTGCAACGCATTTCAAAAACTTGTACCAGTAAAGCGTTTACCACTGTGTAATGCTGCCGTTCCTTTTGACAACACTTAAAGATGTTTAGGGACTGAAGACACCAAGTGATGAAGTGTTTTAGGTGTCATTGTGTCCCATTCCTCATGCAAACAAGTCTTAAGGTGGGCAACAGTACAGGGTCTTCGTTGTTGCATTTTGACATCCAAATTGCGCCACACGTTCTCTATTAAAGACAGGTCAGGACTGCAGGCAGGCCAGTCCAGTAGCTGTATCCTCTACCTCCACAGTCAGGACTTTGTAATGTGTGCTGAATGTTTTGCATTGTCCGCGTTGTATTGTACGTTTTCACCATGTGATGGTCCATCCCAGATGCCTCCGAGCCCAGAGAAGTCGACGGCACTTCTGGACACTGTTAACATAGGGCTTCCTTTTGGCACATTACAGTTTTAACTGGCATTTGTGGATGTAGCTCCACATTGTGGTACTTGACAAAGGTTTACCGCAGTAGTCCTGAGCCCATGTGGTGATCAGGCTTCTAGATTATTGAGGACTCTTGATGCAGCGCCCCCTGAGGGATCGGAGATCACAGTTGTTCAGCTCAGGCTTGCGCTCTTGTCCTTTACACACTGAAACTCCTCCAGATTCCTTCAGTCTTTAATGATGTTCAGCACTGCTGAAGGTGAAATATCCACGTGTCCTCCTCTCTTTCTCTGAGGAACAGTGTTCTTCAACATCTCAATCATTTCCTCATGTATTTGTTGGCAAACTGGCGATCCTCGGCCAATCTTTGCTCCTAAAGGACTAGGCCTTTCTTGATGCTGCATTTGTACCAAATCATAATCACAATCACCTGTTTCACATCATTATTTTACCTGATTGCAGCCCTAAACTGATCGTCACAACTGTTTCTGGAGTGTGTTGCAGATTTAAATGACAGGAAAGGATTGATATTTACTAATTAAATGAAGTTGATCAGACAAAACATGAAATATACTGTGCTCATTTTGTCTGCAATGAAATACAAGACAAAGTAAATTTAGAAATCACTACTTTCTTAAAAAAAAAATTCATACTTCAGACCCTCACACTGATACTAACACCAAAAAACTAAATTCACAGGGCACAGTTTAAGCCCTATACTACTAGATCATTGTCTCCTGCAGCTTTATGTTTATGTTCATTCAAAGACTGTCATCTCAGATAAGCAAAAGCACACACACACACACACACACACACACACCAGTTCTGTATTGTAGTACTGTACCAGTACTGTGATTATAATGACCTTTTCAAAAATATGTATGGTTTCTGTCCAACTACACATGGGTGTAGGGCTGGGTATTGTTCCAAAATTTTCGATACCGTTACCAATACCGATACCCTGAATTCGATACCGGTTCCGAACGATACTTTTATTTTAAGAAATATATTTTAACAAGATTACATAACACAATCTCAGAGAAACTTTGTTTTTATTTTTTACAGGATGTTTGTGACACTTTTCACAGCAGGCTTATCTTTGAAGACCAATAAACAAAGGAACAAAAGCACAAAATGAACAAAGTGCAGTTAACACAATATATTAGTGCAAACAGTGTTAAGCTCTGGACGAGTGGGCGTAACCGCTGTAAACTATTGTTTTTCAAGACTCAGGCTCGTCACCAGCATTTGATCCGGGCACATTTAGGATGCCGCAGGTTTTCTAGCTCACTGACGTTGACAAGATTAAACCTTTGGGTATCAAATTTGGTACCGAACGAAAATGATTTTTTCGATACTCTATAGTATCGAGACGATTCGGTCGGTGCTTAAAGTATTAAACTCGATACCCAGCCCTACATGGGTGATGTATTTTTTTCATACTGTGCATTACTGTATATTCACAACCAAAAAAGTAAATAATTACTGTAATAATAATAAATAAATAATTAGTTTGGATTCAATCTTGCTCTAGTTTGCCACAAATGTCCTCTCTGCATATTGCTCTAACCTTTACAGGGTTTTTACGGTAATGAATAACCTGGAAGAGTCATGGAATTTTATAGGTTAGTTATCTTTACTTCTTTTCTGTCCATGGTCCAACACATGCTCTCCCATTATTAGTGCTGTGTGAGCATTATCTAAATACATTTTACATAGATATAAAGATTAATTTCAAGAAGGTCGCTGGTTCGATCCCCGGCTGGGCCAGTTGGCATTTCTGTGTGGAGTTTGCATGTTCTCCCCGTGGTTGCGTGGGTTTCCTCCGGGTGCTCCGGTTTCCCCCACAGTCCAAAGACATGCGGTACAGGTGAATTGGGTAAGCTAAATTGTCCGTAGTGTATGTGTGTGAATGTGTGGATGTGTTTCCCAGAGATGGGTTGTGGCTGGAAGGGCATCCGCTGCGTAAAACAAATGCTGGATAAGTTGGCGGTTCATTCCGCTGTGGCGACCCCGGATTAATAAAGGGACTAAGCCGAAAAGAAAATGAATGAATGAATAAAGATTAATTTAAACTAAGTAGATTATTGCATGTTATATGATGTGCTGTAATAACTTTGAATGTGCATTGTTTTTCTTATTATTTAATATGTGTTCGTAGACCAGGGGTACCGCTAGCAATTTTGGGCCCCATGAAACAATATGAGGACGGGCCCCCTACTACCAAGCTAGCTCTCCAAACTCTTTGTCTGCAATGTAGTTATACTGACGTATGCATTTTATTATTGATTTTGTCCACTACTTATCAGTATTTAGTAAGAGAACGGCCATGACTGCAGCTAGCAGATGATTTATTGTTCAAATGTAAATGTAGTACAAAAAAAGGAACAGTAATCAAATATTCACTGAAAATTGTACATTTCTAAACACACAAAACACCAGTGTGTCACTATTTAAATAACTGTACTGCAATAGTGTCTCATACAATGTGCAATACACTGGAACAGTAATAAAAATCAATAAGACACTAAATCATATTACAATGAGACCCATAATTAAGCCGAGAGCCATAAATGATGCTAAGTGCATCATCCGGGTAATTAAAGTGCACTTATTATTTGTAGAGTTTTCAGTGTGAACGCACTACTGACACTATTTATACTACACAATGGCGTAGAATATTACATAAGTATGCGAATTGGGACGCAGCTGATGGTAACCTCGAGGACATCGCTGCTTTGACAGTTTACCTGATGATCACACTCAAAGCATCACTTCTCAAAAAGCATATGTTTGTGATGCAGTACTTGATTTTGCAGGATATATGAGGCATTTTGCGCGTGCATTGCGTGTACAGCTTTGAAAAAAGTGTGTGTGTTGGAGACTCAGGGTTGAAAGGAGAGCCAATGGGCCAGTAGAGGGCAGGATTGACCCGCTGAAGCCTCTGTCACTCTGGACTTCATCAATAAATCACTTCCGCAGATAGTTACCGGATACTCAGGCACATTATTAGCGGAGGGTTGGGCGGCACTTAAACTGGAAAGCGTGGAAATTGGGTTCACTTTGGCAGGAAGAGCAGGAATATCATGCGGTATATTGTGCAAACTGATAACTGTGCATTTATCAGGGTTGTGGTGATGGAAACAGGCCATTTTGGTAATAATTGTGATTTTAAAATTGTATAATTTATTAATAAATATGTTTTATTAAGGCGGCACGGTGGCTCAGTGGTTAGCACTGTCGCCTCACAGCAAGAAGGTCGCTGGTTCAAGTCCCGGCTGGGTCAGTTGACATTTCTGTGTGCAGTTTGCACGTTCTTCCCGTGTTTCCTCCGGTTTCCCCCACAGTCCAAACACATGCGCTATAGGTGAACTGTGTGTTGAATGTGATTGTGTATGCGTATTTCCCAGTACTGGGTTGCAGCCGGACAAGCATCCGCTGTGTGAAACATATGCTGTATAAGTACACTGAAAAAAATTATGTCTGCAAAATTGTTGCAAACAATTTATTTGTGTTGAATTTAAACAAACAAATTAAATTTACCAATGTTCAACTTAATTTGTTTGTTTAAATTCAACATAAATAAATTGATTACAACCACTTGACTTAAAAATATTTAGTAAATCCGAGGAATAATCTTTGAATAATTTTTTTCAGTGTATACTCAAAAATATTATTACTGCTGTTTGTTCAAACTACGTGTTTCAAATGAGCTGAAACAACAAAATTCTTTTAATTTCTTAGGCTAATTTGTTTGCTTTATGTTCAGTCCACTTAAATTTGTAAATCATGAAGTTAACCCAAGTGTTTTGTGTTGGCATAACATAAAGGGATTGTGTTGGTCAAACTACCTTGTTAAGTGATACACTGTAAAAAATTCTGGGTTCCACACAATTCCTTTAGGTTGTGCCAATCCAAATCGATTAAGTTAACTTAATTGCTTTGTCAAATTTAAGTGGATTGAACATAAATATATTAAGTTGTCCCAAAAAATCCTGAAGAATTGTGTTGATTCAACTCATTTTAATTTAGTAGTTTGAACAGCCAGCAAAAATAGTTTTTTTTGAGTGTATGTAGTTCCCAGCATGCTTTGCATGGGATTGCATTAAGGGAAATGTTGACAAAAAAAGTAATCTTAGGTGTTTAGAGTTAAGAGAAAGACTTGTTAGAGTTTATTCTTCACTTTAGTTTGAAGATTTAGAAGAGCTTCATGTAATGCTTTGAGTTTTGAGATTACCGCCTTGCAGAAGCACCCACACTTTGGGTGTTGACTGCTTAAATAGCAAATATGCAGTTTGTTGCTTTGCTCATTGAGCAATAACTGTCCTAAAATTTGTTCTGAGATCACTCTCAAGCAATTTTATTTGTTACTCCTGAAATATGCTTAAAAATGGCTTTATTTTTTAAAATGGCTTTATTTTATGGTTTTATTTCATTTAGGATAACTAAGAGACTTCAAAATGTACGACACATAATAGACATACATGATATCAGACCTATCAGAGTTTAAGTTGATTAAAATACAAATGTATTTAAACTTTTATGTTAATAAAATCATGTTGGACCAACTCAACTGCATTTAATTGAATAAATAGTTTCATTTTAATTGTTGCTAAACAAATTTATTGGATGGAAATCCTGCCCTCAGTTAAATTGAGTTCATCCAATGAGTTTTTGAGTGTAGGCGGTTCATTCCGCTTTGGATTAAAGGGCTTAAACCGAAGGAAAATGAGTGAGTGATTGAATGTTCAATTGGCTGGAGAACAAACCACAGTTGTCCAATGATTTAAAGCGAATTTAGATGGTCTGTGAGGATTGACTGTGTGTTTTTTAGCATTACATTATCTGCAACCGCATCCTAAAAAAGCATTTAAAACATTCAGAAAGTGTTGACTCTGCAGGAACTGAGGAGAGCTCGTCTGACACCAGTGTTTTCTGGCTGATTTTGGTCCTTGGGTTTAACATGAGGGCAAACGCAGAGATGAAACAGCAGCATCGTTTCCTATTAAACCACCGTATGCAAATGAGGGAAGGCCAGCAGACGTTCCCATTGGTTCTTTGACACCCAGCACACATTTAATCCCATCTGGCCATCTGTCTGACCCAGTGTCAAACGTCTTTGTGTTATTTGTGAAATGTATTTAATAAAATGTTTAAAGTAACAATAAAATGATTCTTTTTCCATTTTAAAGCTGCAGTAAGTAGTTTAAACCAAGTAGTTGATCCAAAATCAATTTTTGAGCAACAGATATAATCACCTAATATTATGTAACGATCAAATGAATATTTCTGGAAGTAGTTTTTAGTTTGTGTTTAGTTTGAGCTAT
>CAIGQQ010005652.1:0-11490 GCA_903798035.1 Danio albolineatus | reverse complement strand
AGTTACATTCGGCAGTAAGCTAAATGGCTACCGCTACATGCTGCACGCACGGAGCAAACACAATACAGGCAACTACATCCATATTTACCTTGTTATAGTCAACACGACTGGAAGAACACACAGGTCCAAATAAACTGGGTGTTGATCCATCCTTTAACAACAACCGTGCAATAAATCCCGCGTCGTAAGCTGGTAGATTGGTGTAGCTCTCTTCAGAGAGATGACGTGAACACAGCACCGTGTTGGGGATGTAATTCTCAGGTATTTTACGAAATAAACCTCAACCACTCCAGGTAGGGAAAAGAGGTTTCCAGGTAGGGAAAATAGCACAGCTTTTCCCTCGCGCTTCAGAGCATAGCGTCTGCGGGACATGATTTAACCGGAATGGCGATTAGTTCAGTAAAGTTAGCAGCAGTCGTGTTTTCCGGATCAATAACTCATGACCGAAACATTGTTCCTACACAAATAGCACCTCTTTTCAACCGTCGCAATGTATACAATCACCTACAACCTTATTTTCCTAAAAATGAGCTTTGCCTTTGCGCTGGATGCATGATATTAAACTCTGTGCAGGCGGCAGAGAGACCGGTCCTTAGGGACCGTCTACAAAGAGCAAAACGCGAAAACCAAAACTAAAAAAGCTGTCAATAACTTCTCTCTAAATCTTTATACTGCCATCAAACAGTATAAAGATTTACTTAGATATTACTCAGATCACACGTCACTGCTGTCCCGCTGGTTATGCTACAACACTTACTGCAATACAGTGCTTGTTGTCTTCCACTTTCCTTTCCTGTCTGTGGGCGGGGCCGGGCAGTTCTATTTCTCAGTTGCAATCCTGGGTCTGCGCGCGCAACTATTATGTTTCGCGTTGACGTAAAGCCGAAACGGCTAAAGACTCGTTCTAATAACGATTCATTTAAACAACAATGAGTCGACTCATTTATATATGAATCAATCGTTTTAAACACTTTGCACTTTCAGATTTAAGCCTTAGCTGGACATTTCACTTTACTTAGAGCTGTGTAACACACTGCATGGAAGGTCATTTTCAAAAATCCATAATATGGGCTCTTTAATATTCCATTTCAGTTGGAAACTAACATCAACTAACTGAAATAAAAACTTCAGCAACTTCCGGTTCATGCAGACTTTAAATAGAGACAGTTTCACTGGTCACAACAATGATCAGATGGTAAAGTTTACTCGTATTTAAATGAATAACAGAGCAATTAATTTGATTTTACATAAACTGAATCTGCCAAGTGTGAACCAAAAACCTTTGTGTTTTGTATGTTTCCTTTTACCTTAACAGGATCCCAGCAGCCGAAAGCACTGGGATATTTAAAGGAGCAATAGAGGAGTCTCCTGGCAAGGCTGTAGCTGATTGGCTGACACGTCTGAAACAGTGAGTCTCTGTTTTCCATCAAAGGTTTGATTTCCTTTAGGAGCTGGTACCTCACAATCCGAGGCAAACGGCCAGCGCTTATTACAAGACGGGGAATTTGGTTGTCTGATAGTAGGTCCTATGAAAAAAAACAACAACAACAACACATTCTTTATTTTATCTGTAGAATTTATAAATCTCAGTTATCTCAATATTTTGTGGGATTTTTAAATGTGTTTGGGTAACTATAATTAAATACTGCATTGAGCAAAACAAGTCTTATTTTGTGCTGGTACATGAGCAAGTTTTAGTTTGTAAGGGATAAATAAATATTAACACCATTAACCATTACCACCAACAAAACACCATTAGGTTAGTAATTTAGTTGTAATTTTTGACAACTATTTAATAATCTGGAATTTGAAAATGTAAAAATTTGTAAATACTGAGACAATCACCTTTTAAATTAATTGAGCATTGATATTTATTTACAAATTTACAAAAAATCTTCATGAAATATGATCTTTACTTAATATTCTAATGATTTTCTTGATATTCTAATGGTTAATGAAAAATGAATAGTTTTTGAAAAATGAACACAATGTATTTTCTCTATTGCACAATGTATTTTCACTGTAAAACTGGTCCTACCTTATGAATTTATAAAACTCAAAAATAGTTTTTGCTTTCATAAATTGAATTATAGGTGTACTCAAACTTTACTGTAATATATTTTAAACGAAACTTTTGTGTGTTTTTTTTTTTTTTGTGTTTTTTTTTGCAAGTGTCGGCTCACACAGTTACAAAGCTTTTAATATCGACAAAAACAATAAACATAGTACACTCTTCCAGTTATAAAGAACATTTCTATAGGAATAAATGTCATAATGATCTAAACATACAGTGGAGGTCAGAATTATTAGCCCTCCTGAATTATTAGCCCCCCTGTATTTATTTTCTGTTTAATGGAAAGATTTTTTTCAGCACATTTCTAAACATAATAGCTTTAATAACTAATTTCTAATAACTGATTTCTTTTGTTTTTTGTCATGATGACAGTACATAATATTTTACTAGGTATTTTGCAAGATGCTAGTTTACAGCTTATAGTGTAAGTAAAGGCTTAACTAGGTTCATTAGGCAAGTTAGTGTAATTAGGCAAATCATTGCTCAAGAGGGATAATATTGACCTTTTAAAATGTTTTTGTTTTTTTTTTTTTTTAAATAAAACTGCTTTTATTCTAGGCAAAATAAAACATATAAAACTTTCTCTAGAAGACAAAATATTATAGGAAATACTGTGAAAAATTCCCTGCTCCATTAAACATCATTTGAGATAAAAAAAAATTCACAGGGCTAATGATTTTGTCTTCAACCGTATAAACATAATTGAATCTTTCAGTGTCTTCTTACCGTCATGCTGGTGAGGTTATCATCATCCTTCTCAAACCTCTCGCTGATCTCCACCTCTAGCCTCTCTTCTGCACTTTCCTCTGTCTCCTGTTCCTCATCCTCAGCCTCCTCTTCATCCTCAGGAGGAAACTCCTCCAACAGCATGGCTTCCATCTCCTCCAGTTCCTGCTCTTCATCCACCACATCTGCCTCCTCCTCCTCGCTCTCATCCTCCTAATGGAGCATTAGACACTCTAATCAGAATCGCTCTGTCATCATTAATCACCAAATCAAAACTCGATAGCGATCAATGACCTGTCCTTTGAGGGGATTCAGAGTTGGTGGGCTGAGCTTCCTGAATGCCCGTTCAGCCATAATCTCAGCTCTTCTCTTAGCGATGGCCCGCTCCTGCAGACCAGTGCAGATTCACTGTAAAAATAACTTCACTTGCTTCATCATAAATGCCTGCTGATAATTTTGCTCTTGAATAATTTGCCTAAAAACTCACCCTCATTTCTTTCCGCAGCTTCATGACAAGGCGGATCTGTTGTTGTTTGCGGTCCCGTCTTTCTCTCCATCGGTTGAGCCGTGAAGGCAGGAGACGCCGCACCACCTCAGACCCCTCCACCGACATCACTGCCACCACATCTGGAAACAAGTGATGCTCTGCCATGAAGGACACCTCCTCTTGGTTTTGGGGGAATCCTTCCAGAATGAACCCCGTGGATCTATAGAGAAAATTTGAATTGAATTTAAAAACAGTAAGTCACTCATCGTTAACATAAATGTCAAACATTGCATTAAAACACACAAGAACCCCACAATGACATGCAGAAACTAGACCTTCTTCAACAACTGAACACAATGTCCCATTCATTCATTCATTTGTTTTCTTTACGGCTTAGTCCCTTTATTAATCTGGGGTCGCCACAGTGATATGAACCGCCAACTTATCCAGCATATGTTTTACGCAGCGGATAAAACGCAACTATGATAAAAAAGGCTAAATAAAATGAAGCCATTAATACATGAGAGTACAACAATAAAACAATGCATTATCCTTACATTTTAATATTTATATTAAAGCAAAGTTTTATTATGATCTAAATTGTCTCAAATTCGTTACTCATAACTAGGCCAACACGGAATCTACACGCGCATGCAGATTTCCGCAGATTTTTAGCCCATTATTGATTCTGTTTATTTACTTGTGTAAATGTGTGTAAATTTTTATATTTTTTCAGTTTTAAATTTATTTTCAGTAAAAATATTGATTAATATGAAAATATTTATATGATTTATTTACAACACAGTTTGTAAAGTACTATTTTCTGTCTTTTAGTAGAGATTTTATATGAGAGACTTATTTTGTTTACTAAATAAATGGGTCTATTTGTATTTGCATTGTAAACATTAAATAAAAGTTAAAAAGGTATTACTTTTTATTTTATATAAAAAATTTTGTTATGATGTTCCTAAAATAATTCTGCATAAACCCAGCAGAAATAGCAAAATTGTATTTTATTTTATTTTGGGGCGGAGGGAAGTTTAAAATTCAATAAAGTTGTGTTGAACAAAAAAAATGGTGTGTTTATCTGCTTCATTGTCTGTTTCAAAAGTGTTGAGTTTTGTGTCTGGTGCATACCTGTCAACCCTCCCGTTTTTCCTGGGATTCTCCCGTATTTTACAGTTCTATCCCGCTGTCATCCCATATAGGTATTTTCCCGTATTTCTCCCGCATTTTCAGTCTTTCTCTAAAGGGTGGCATGAAAGTGCCAATCCTCTCTATACGCAACCCAAACCGCCCAACCACCAGGGGCCGTCCCTTGCTGTTAAATATGAATCAGTTCTTTGCTTTCGTTTTATTTAGGCATGAAACACTTTGAAATAAATAGAAAAACGGGGATTCCCTTTCCTTTTCGTTACAGGTGCTGTCACTCCTCCTATGCAATCCTAAAAACAGTCATAAAGCGGTGCGTGACTGTCAGACGCGCTCCATAGTGATAAATAGACGCTGTTTCCCGAACGGATTCTGTAAATGCGATTGGAAGCGGAGCGAATGTGGATACTGGGTTTTGGGTGCGTGTTTGAACAGACATATACACATAATTAATAATAATTACCATCTAAAGGTGTCGATCTTGATGTTTTTTTTTTCCAAGCACAAAATGAGCATAGATGTTAGGAAAGCAATCAAATGCTTTCATTATAACGTTAGATGTGTGCATTATATAATAAAAAATGAGATTCATTTGTTCAATAAATGAGATTCATTTGTTGCTCTTTATTCAGAATGTCTAAGTTATACAGTGAGAAAAAGATTGAGATTTGATAACTTGATTCTATTTCCTTATAATAGCTCATTTTAATAAGTTATTAAATTATTAATATATTTAAAATTATTAAATTATTTCTAATTCTATTTCCAAGAAATATGAATATTATTGCCATCTCAAGTATTATCGTCATCCTTCCATGTTTTCTCCCCTTTTCATCCTCCTAGAGGTGATGTGGTTGTGTGTTTAGTATTCACCTACTTTACAAAGCCTAAAAAAGCTACAGTTTACAAGACTACAGTTTTCAATATTAAAGCATTTTACTTGAATCACTATTATTAAAGTGTAACAGATATGGCTAATGTACACATAATTATATTCTAATGTGAATAGACTTTTTTTTTTACGTTTTTAGATTTATGGAGGGTGAACATAACACAAACACACACGCTAACTGACTGGCAAGAGGTGGTTTTTCAGGCAATTAAAAAAAACTGCAATAGAAACGGTTTTAGCTGCACTGTAAAAAATGTAATGACAAATTCAAGACAACAAATAGTTTTTATAACTTATTTTCAACTCAATTTTTAAATTTACATAAAGTTTAACTTTATATTTGTAGTCAGATTGATTGATGTAAGTTGAGATGGCTTGAAAAAATTACTTTGATTCAACTAAAAAATGTAGCAAAAAGGAAGCAAGAATATTTTACAGTGTAGATTTGAGAGCACCTGAGTCTGAATAAAGGAAAAGAGAAATCAATCACAAAACTGCAGAATGAGTTGTGCTTGACATAAAGCCAGTAAATACTGTCGAAGGTGAAGCTAAAAAGACTTCCACACCAGTTTAGCATAATCTGCAGTTTAAAAAACATTCTGGCTATACTTTCTTGTATTAATGGATATTTTGTATTTCCTTTATTGATCACTCAGTGTTATCAGCTGAACTATTTTTGATTCACATTTTAAATGTATGTTACCTGCACATTTGCACACATTTGTTCTGCAACTTACAGCTTGATTCTGAATTATTTTGTTGATTTTTATTTATTAAAAAATATTTTTTCTGTTCAAAATGAATCCTTCAAGTTTATTTTTGATGTTGAACTCCAAACGTGATTTTTTGATTTAGTGTTAGAAAACTCTAATGACAATAGTATTTATTCCTTATGGGAATGGCATGTATATTTGCCGTATTGGAAACCCACGCCAACATGGGGAGAACATGCAAACTTCACACAGAAATGCCAACTGGTCCAGCTGGGACTCGAACCAGCGACCTTCTTGCTGTGAGGTGACAGTGCTAACCACTGAGCCACCGTACATGAAATTTAATGTATTTAAAATATTTTCCTCAAGATGGGGTGAATAAATAATGTTAAATAAGTTATATCCGCAAGCATATTCTATTTAATATTAGGAGGTAGCAAGTGCGAATTAATGAGTGTTTGTGAATGAAAGTTTACTTGTAGGGTTCCTGGTCCCACCACTGAAATAAAAGCATTTCCAGTATCTCTGGAGGGAGAGGATCTCCATCCTGCAGGTATGCTTTTATGGCCTCTTCCTCTTCAGTCAATGCTTGTTCTTCCTATAATCAAACCAATGCTTAACATTAGTCAACGATAAACGATGATACAAACATCTTGCCTTTACCTTTGCGTCAGGACTTCCAGATGCAGTCTCCTCATGACTGGTGGTGTCCTGGTCTGTAGGTGATTCTGCGTTCTGAATACGGGCCTGAGCTTTCAGCAGGCTCTGCAGCTCCTCTGGAGGTTCCTCGGGGGGTTCTGAATCATCAGCAGGTGACACACGTTTCTGGGTCTTTCGTTGAATGAGCTCCTGCAGATGCTCTCTGAACTGGATGTGGAAAATTCCCAGTTGCTGGGCTAGCCACTTCCCATGGGTCGTCTTCCCAGAACCCCTCACTCCTTGCATGGAGACTCGCAGTGCAGGTGGCTGGTAGTGAACAAGCTTTGTGTTATGTATAGGCTTATGAAGGTATCAAATATTCTTGTTACGATTAATTGCTGAAGCTTTTATCGCGGTATATGGTATTATCACAATAATAACCTAAGCTGCAGAAAAGATTACTTTAAAGGTCCCGAGGGATCTCTATTAGCTTATATGCACCAAAACAAACAGTGACAAAATTCACATTTAGAAAATATAAAACTGTTATAAACATCTAAAGCTTGCAGTTTGTCACTTCTGCCTAAATGGCTCTTATTTCTTATCAAATCATCACCAATCAAATGCTCTCTAGTATCTGGCATGCCCTGCCCCCTTCAAGACACTTCTCTTGATGCGCTTGATCTTAACCACTCTCACTGGCAGAGCATTGATTAAAACCGAAACGCTATTGGCTGTTTTTTAAAAAGGGGAGGAGCTACTGTCTCAGCCTCACTTCATTTTTCATTTGAGATTACATCCATTATTAAATAAAATTGCACATTTCAAAGCACTTTATTGAGAGGGGTCTGGATGCAGACCTGGTGCAGTGCAATCTGAGCTGCATCCAATGGGCTCACCTAACCCCACCCCTAACCTTACACCTCACAGTGACGTCACTAGCTCCATTTGAGTGCATTGTGTCTGACATTGCATCGCTGAGTGATGCAATCTCAGCTTGCATCATAAAGGCTGCATCCAGATACTATTGCCTTTAATAGGTGTGATAACAAAAAATACTTAGTGTATTACTTTATTGTTGAAGAATATTTAGAGTAAACAAATGTTTCAGCCAAATCAAACTGCAAAAGAATAATAAAGTACAATTGATAGCACTTTATAAAAAAAATAGTCACATTAGTAAATGTTAAAGGACTAAACTCAACCAGAAAAAGACTTATTACAAAAAAGATTTATTACAAAAAATATATGACTGAATTGTTATTCCGTTAAACTCCGTTTAATTCAATTATTAAGACTTGTAATCAGATTACGACTTAGATTTTATTAGATATTAACCCACGATTAGAAATCATCCCAGAATTTCCAATCAATATCTCAGCATGTAGTAGGCCAGATAACATGTAAAAATGTTCATGTTTAAACAAGCAAGCTAATCAATGAAGTTTCTAAGCATTTTAGGCTGTTATGAACACCACTGCAAATACAATGAAAAAGAACTCTAAACATTTAAATAATAACTCATTTTTCATGCTATTTTGAGGTGCCCATGATATCAATATTCATTCATTCATTTTCTTTTCGGCTTAGTCCCTTTATTAATCCGGGGTCGCCACAGCGGAATGAACCGCCAACTTATCCAGCATTTGTTTTACGCAGCGGATGCCCTTCCAGCCACAACCCATCTCTGGGAAAGATATCAATATTATGCATGATTATTATGAGATATTACTGAATATCAGCATATGTCTGGTTATGTACATAATTTGGTGCATCTACAGGGGAGTTATAGAACAACTTATAAATCACCTTGATTTTTTAATTTTTTTGGGGGGGGGGTTTTCAGAAATAATGTAATTATTATATCATTCAAAATGTGAAGTTGTTGTCTAATTTTGATCTCAATTGTGATCTATTTGTGTGTTCTCATCAGCTATTTTTTTAAATCAAATTCTGCTCATACCTTTAGTAGTTCTGTGTTTGAGATACAAAGTTCAGGTTTCTGCAAGAACTTTTCTAGTGCTTGTCTGCTGGAGAAGTAATAAACTTTGTCTCTGTACTTGGCAGCGTATTCATCCAGACATGGTTGTAGCAGACCTTTCTCCTTCAGAACCACTGGACAAAAATGCTTGGTGTCTCCCAGCTGCCTCTTAAAGCTGACCTCCTCCTAAGACCATCATAAACAAAAAACAGGTATGATATTCTGAGAATCAACAACATTTTGCTTACACAGGAATGTTTTTTCTTTCCACTGAAACTATTCACCAAAAATTTTGATAGCTCAAAACATTCATAAAGAATATAAGACATAAATCCATAGGAATTGAGCAGTTTAATTAAACTCTTGTGAAGAAGCATAATTTTTTTTAGATGCATTTATTTTAGGGTTTTATTCACATTTAACTCTTGATTTAATTCACGAACTCCTTATTTTTTTGCACAGGTAGAGTTTGGATGAACACATATTTAATGGAGAGACACAACACTTACATTTGATTAAAAATATTTGAATTTGTGTTATGAAAATGAACAAAATTCTTATGGGTTTGAAATGTGAATTAAGAAAGTAAACGCGTTCTGGTATGATTCTGTGTTTAATGTGTATTAAGTGCTGTCAAAGATGGGTATAACCTCTGATTCTTGTTCCTCTTCTTCATCAACAACCTCATCTTGTTTCTCAGCCTGTATCAGCATATGTATAGCCTCTTCCTCTTCCTCCAGATCTGCACTAGAAGTCATCGTAGCTGTGTGCTTGAATGGCTCTAAGAGAACACGAAAGACACAATAGCACCAGTTAGTTATAGGGTCACACGGAATCTGTGCGCTCAGAATTCAGCTGATTTTTAGCCCATCATTGATTCTGTTTATTTACTGGTGTAAATGTGTGTCAATTGATATTTATTCAGTTTTTAAATGAATTTCAGTAATATTATTGACTAATATGAAAATATTCAAATGATTTATTTACAATACAGTTTGTAAAGTACTATTTTCTGTCTTTTAGTAAATATTTTACATGAGAGACTTTGTTTACCAAAAGAATCTAATTGGATTCACATTATAAACATTAAATACAAGTTAAAAGGGTATTACATTTATTTAACATATTACTTTTTTTTACTTATGATACTCCTAAAATCATTCCGCATAAATCTGCAGATTTTTAACAAAAACTCAGCAGAAATTGCAAAAAATGTCCGCAGATTCCGTCTGGCCCTAGTTATAGCTCAGTAACAGGTACTTGCTAGAAGACCCAGTTTTCCCAACTATAGAAACTCAGCACAATACAATACATATTTCCATCTGTTTCAAAGCAGAGATATGATCACAAACTGTAAATTGCTGGCACTTGCCATCCATATAGTGCACCGACAGCTGTTTTTTAGTCATTTAAAACCCTAATGTCCCTGTCGGGTCCGGTTCTGCGACTTTTAAAATCTATCATTTGGATATTCCTCTGCGATTTAGTCATTGTAAAAGCATTATAGCTTGTAAGTGTCTGCTTTTATATTTAGTGATGTTTTTTTTCTTAGATTAAAATTTGAATCTATTTGTTTGTTTCCGCTCTTAATTATTTGATGGCATTTATACTTATATTTATACTTTAATTGCACTTAAAATGCTAATTAGAATAGAAACTATATAAAAAGCATACAAACACACTGACAGTTATAGGTGCCATAGATTGTTATAGGTCTGGTGCTACCATTCAGCACAAATCCACAACTTTCTCCTTTCTGGTTGTTGTTTCTCTAAAGGAATTCCGAAAAAGCACAGCCCAGGAATGTCTCTCCTCGGTTAGTCTTATTGTACAACAATTATACGCTTTTTTTTTTTTGGATTAACAAATTTAGCTCCCATTCCTAGCTTCTGCAGTTCAAAGACGCCAAAAATCAGATATTTCTGCCAATAGTTATAGGAACCATGAACAAGTTCCTCCAGTGCAAAAACCCCTAGTAAGTGCAAAATTAAAGACCTTGAAACAGTCAAAAAGGCCACATGACATACTCTCCATATGATCAGTCATCTCTTGGAGGATGCCCTGAGGGCTTTTGTTGTTAATCTCCAGTACAGCATAGCTGCAGGTTATTGTTTGCTCCATGCTTTCCCAATCTGCCACAAATTGCTTCAGTTGCACTTTAAAGACATCCATCTCTGGGCCATCAGGATGACCGTTTTCCCACACTGTTGGCAGTACCACCTCTGCACACACAGAAATATGCACAAATATTCACTTTCCAGAGCTCATGAAACCGCAAATAATGCTCAAGTACAGCCTAAACCAATAAAGCTTAAATTGATAATAAAACCGCAAACCATTCTTGCTTGGAGTTTTGCCTTCATCATCAGACTTATCAGAACTTTCTGCAAAAATATGTAGAAATGGCACCTCAAAATGTATTTTGACACATAATAATCATACTAGCAAAATATGAGGTCTAAGACCACTGGCAATGTAAGAATGAGTAGATTTGTGTATGATGATTTACAAGAGGGTTACCTGACTCCTCATGCACTGTCTCTAGTTTGGACGGGGTGTCAGAGCCCTGTGAATCTTTCTTTGAGGCCTCAGAGTGTTTCCTGCAAACAAGCATAAAAGCAACTCTAAAAAAGCACACATTTTCAAATATGTAAGCTGCTATGCAAATGATCACCAGATCTAAAACATAATAATGTTTTTTAGATACATTAAAGAATCAAAATCTAATTTAAACCTGATTAAACCAGAAGAGCGTAAAAATGTATCATTCAAAAGTTTGGGGTCATATATATATATATATATATATATATATATATATATATATAT
>CAIGQQ010005632.1:1962597-1980089 GCA_903798035.1 Danio albolineatus | reverse complement strand
ATCGCTTTAGCACATTTTGTTGATTTTAAGGGGGGCTATTATGCCCCCTTAAAATCAACGCCCCCCAGTTACACTCAAACATGAACATATCCTGACAATATTCACTCACCATCAGGCCATCCAAGGTGTAGTTGAATTTTTTCTAAAGACTTTAGTATCGCTTTAGCACATTTCAAGAGTTCACACTTAGCTGATGATTGATAATAAAGCTTGTTTGGCATGCTGTCCCGGGAGAGAGCCCTGAGCTTATGAGATCCTCGAGCCCTGGGCTCCCTGCCGCTTGCAGGGCGAGAGGAGAGTTTGAGCTCAGGTAGATCTCGATGAACTGCCCCTCGGCTTATTTCCAGCTAGTGGCAGGACTGCGGTGAGGTGTATTCACTAAGAGCTTGACTGTTGTATCAATTGTGTTTTCAATTTACTTAGGGTGCGTGTTATTTGGACCGTGGGAGGAAACCGGAGAGCCCGGGGAAAACCCACGCGAGCACAGGGAGAATAATCGAAACTCCGCACAGAAATGTCATCTGGTTTAGTAGGGATTTAAACCAGAGGCATTCTTGTTGTGAGTCAACAGTGCTAATCACTGGGCCGCCGTGTCGCCCATCTGAAAGGAGGGAATGTAGGGGTAGGTGGGTGAGTGGGTGGGGGGGTTCTTCAAGACGAAGATGTTGAGATAAGAAAACCTTTGTTATTTATAGGGAGTTAGGAATTGTCTGATTGGATAATCGATCATTAGCTGACGCTGTAACAGCTGGGAACAATCATAAGCACGTGATCCTCTCGAAATTTGTCTATAGTTAAACTTCACTTTGTTGATTTTAAGGGGGGCTATTATGCCCCCCATTTACACTCAAACATGAACATATCCTGACAATATTCACTCACCCTCAGGCCATCCAAGGTGTAGGTGAATTTTTTCTCAAGACTTTAGTATCGCTTTAGCACATTTTGTTGATTTTAATGGGGGCTATTATGCCCCTTTTTCAAGATGTAAAGTAAGTCTCTGTCATCCCTAGAGTGTGTATGTGAAGTTTCAGCTCAAAACACCCCTCAGTTTTTCTTAATAACTCTTTGAATCTTCTTGCCGGCAGCTAGCTCTCTCCAACTCTCACATGGTCACCCACTGAAGCTAAGCAAAGCTGCGCCTGGTCAGTACATGGATGGGAGACCACATGGGAAAGCTAGGTTGCTGGCGGAAGTGGTGTTAGTGAGACCAGCAGGAGACGCTTAACCTGAGGTCTGTGTGGTTTCTAACACTGTCTTACAAATGAGACATTAAATCGAGGTCCTGACTCTCTGTGGTTGTTAATACCAGGATGTACTTTGAAAAGAGTACAGGTTTAGCCCCAGGATCTTAGCCAAATTTGCCAACGGGTCTCTGTCCATCATGGCCTCCCAACCATCACCATATCATAACTCAATTCATTTTTATTTCTATAGCGCTTTTACGATGTCGATTGTGTCAAAGCAGCTTAGCATGTTCGTTTTAGTATATTGAAACCATGTCAGTCCAGTGTTACATGTAGATGCAATGTAACAAACGGACCATCAAAATAAAATGTGACCTAATTCAGTTCAATGTGGTTAAAATTGCACTGCTGAAAGTCCAAACACTGAAGAGCAAATCCATCGATGCGCAGCTCCACAAGTCCCAACTAAGCAAGCAAGTGGCGACAGCGGCGAGAAACAAACTTTACCAATTGCAAAAACCTTGAGAGAAACCAGGCTCGATTGTGCACGACCATTTCTCCTCTGGCCAAACATTTTGTGCAGAGCTGCAGTCTAGGTGCTGGAGGCTGGAGAACGCTGGACGTCAATCGTGGAGAACTGCGGGTATGACTAGGTCACCAGCAGACGATCAGGCTGGCCCACAGGATCAAAGCGGAGACTCGTCTGTCGCTGTGGTCTTTCAGGAATCAGTCTCATGCTCTCCACTCCTCCATGACCACCACAGCATCAGCTCAGGATACGGCCTGGTCCAGGATTATGGATATCTTGTGGGTAAAACATGGGTGAGCTAAATTGTC
Organism: Danio albolineatus; assembly: GCA_903798035.1. Classification (NCBI taxonomy): domain Eukaryota; kingdom Metazoa; phylum Chordata; class Actinopteri; order Cypriniformes; family Danionidae; genus Danio; species Danio albolineatus. Next base: position 1,978,065 of record CAIGQQ010005632.1, on the reverse strand, counting down.
TGTATTGTAAGTGTGTGCATGAGTGTGTATAGGTGATTTCCAGTGATGGGTTGCAGCTGGAAGGGCATTCGATGCTTGAAACATATGCTGGAAAAGTTGGCGGTTCATTCTGCTGTGGCGACCCTTGATAAATAAAGAGACTAAGCCGAAAAGAAAATGAATGAATGAATGAATATTGAGATAACTTGTTAAAGCAACTAATAATTTCCAGAGCAGCAAAAGAAGAAAATTAATGGATACAGAAGACTCAATAAAATGACGTTCGCTGATTGTTTAAACTACTTATTTAAAATGAGTTGAAACAACACAAATCTTAATGATTTTTGGGGGTCAACTAAAGTGTTTTATGTTCAATTTACTTAAACGGTTAGCTTAATCAGTTAATGTTGAGACAGCATGAAGGAAGCATTTTTTACAGTGAAGGTGCCAATTTACCTCTGTGCTTGGCCTCTAAAACTACAAGTAATAATAATAATAATAATATTGCATTTATCAGTATGCTAATGTAGTGTTTGTTTATATAAATGTTTCAATTAAACCCTTCTTTCTCTTTGATCTACAGAAAGTAAAGCGCATTGTTTTGTTTTAATGCGAGAAAAGAGAATGCATCCATCCTTCAGCGCCAGTAACAAAGGAGAAATGGCAATGAATGCTTTAAACCATGGAAAAACATCACTTTATATTATTCATATATTTCCCTATAGCTTAAATGAATGTCTGTTACATGAGGGATTTGACCCGTTCCTCCTCGTATGCAAATGAGCTGCGGAGAACCACAACTTCAATTAATTTCCATGTTTCCAGCATCTGAGCTCAGAGATTTACTTAAGCTCTCTCTCTCTCTCTCTCTCTCTCTCTCTCTGCCACACCCTCATTATATAGCAACAGCAGCAGCGCAGGTGAGAAGAGACATAAAGGTCAAAAGATAAAACCAAAGATGGATCAGCATAAGATTAGGCAAAGAATATTCTCAGACACAAAATAGTGCTTATAAATGAACGTGCAAAGCTGAAAACAAGACAGCGGAAATGAGTCGGAGCTCTGTGGTCGTATGTGCGAGACCAATGCTGCCTACTTAAATACATTTTCCAGTGACTAAACGAGATCAAATGTTTTCCATTTCTCTAACAAGATACTTTATTAAACTAGTGTTTAAAAAAGTGCTGGTTTTGATGTTGTATTGCACTCAAATACTCAGATGGTGTGAGACTTCAGATAAATACTCTCTCTGAAACAAAACTCTTGCTGCTTTATTTAAGTCTGATTTATTTCTATAGAGTTTGTTCAGTGTTTTGCTCATTCTAATGGTCTAGATAAGAGATGCCCAAAGTAGGCCCATTGCAACCTTTGATTTGGCCCACCATCCCATCTGAGAAGAGAGTGAGAATGATGGAGAGGGCTGGGGCAAATTCCTTTAAAAGAGATCATTCATTCATTCATTTATTTTCTTTTCGGCTTAGTCCCTTTATTAATCCGGGGTCACCACAGCGGAATGAACCACCAACTTATCTAGCATTTGTTTTACGCAGCGGATGCCCTTCCAGCTGCAATCCAACTCTGGGAAACATCCACACATTCTCATTCACACACATACACTACGGACAAGCTCACCCAATTCACCTATACCGCATGTCTTTGGACTTGTGGGGGGAACCGGAGCCCCTGGAGGAAACCCACACGAACACGGGGAGAGCATGCAAACTTCACACTAAAACGCCAACTGACCCAGCTGAGCTCGAACCAGCGACCTTCTTGCTGTGAGGCGAAAGCACTACCTACTGCGCCACCGTGTCGCCCATTTTAAAAGAGATCATCATTTCTAATTTGACGTAACCTTTTTTGATTGGTTTTATAGCTGAATTACAATAAAGCCAACCAAAAGTAAATGTTTTAATTATATGTTGTAAATAAAGCAGATTTTCAGAAATGTAAATAATGTCACTCAGATAGAGGACTTTGCAGAAGACATCAGCGAGCTAACCAACGCAAAAGAGTGTAACTCCATTCTGTCATAAATGAGATTGTTTTTGTTTTTACTGTAATAAGTTCGTTATAAAAAAGTAAAAAGAATTATGCTGTATTAGTTAATATAAAGCAATGTTTTCTAGCCATTTTTAAACATTATTAAATACATTAGGAAATTAACCATGGCTACCAGCCTGATCTCATGAGAAAACGTAAGCATTTTACGCTTTGCCAGTTTAGTGGCTAATTCAAACGAATTCGTACAAGTTCAGTCATACGAAAATGTACGATTTAAAAAAGGAGGCGTGGCACCCTACCCCACCCCTAAACCCAACCGTCATTGGGTGATGCGCAAATCGTACTAAATTGTACGAATTAGATCATTGGAATTCATACGAATTAGCCACTTAATCAAAAGTTACGAATTGTCGTGAGATAGCATTGTGGCTTCTTTAGTTACCTTCGGCCCGCAACCCTCAGTCAAGTTTGGTTTTTGGCCTTTTGTAAGAAAAAGTTTGGGCACCTCTGGTCTAGATGAATGAACTATAACTGTTTATGTTCTTGTATTGTCATTAAATCACATGCATTATCATGTTTTTGATAACCCGCCAAATAAACAAACAAACAAAAAAAAGCTATTACAAAACATAAAGTCGTACTTAATCATCCAAAAATCATGTTTTATAAACAGATTAGGTAACACTTTATTTTGATGGTCTGTTTGAGTATTAGTAGGCTGTCTGCTTAATATCTGTTGATACTGCTCCTTTAACATTTAACTGACTATAAGAAACTTTGGAAGTACGTCAACTTATACTAAACCCAACCCTAAGCCCAACCTAACAGTCTACTTATAATACACAGCAAAAAAATCAGAGTACATTGAACTCAATTTGAGTTTAACTTAACACTCCTTGGGTTTACATATGACTCCCTCCATTTTGGAGTTAAAATAACACTTTCTAAAGTGTGAATCTTGTACATAGTCACTGTCACATCCCCGGCTCATTCCTGCTGCTCCACAGGGAACGTTCCCAGAACATTCAGTAACATTCTTTAAAAGTTGTGAAAATGTTAACACAGAACGTTATCAATGGACCGATTTTAGAATGTTCTCATAAAGTTGTTAATGTTCTTGTAACGTTGTTAAAAAACGTTCTTAGAACAAAGTTTTTTGAACGTCTTCAGGACGTTATTTGTACTTGTTGAACGTTCTCATAATAATGATGGAAAACGTTCATATAACAAAGTTTTTGGACCATCTTCAGGACGCTATTTGTACTTGAACATTCTCATCGTAGGTTTTATGAACGATGTAAGAACGTTATGCTAACCATAAAGAAACATTCTAGCAACATTAAGCACCTGGACATTTCAACGTTATTGGAACATTACAAATAAATGTTCATAGAACATTATATTTTGGTGGAAATTTAGGTTTTAAAAACGTTGTAAGGACATTGTGCTAACATTTAAAAAACGTTCTAGTAACATTAAGCAAACTGGACATTTCAACATTCTCGGAATGTTGCAGATAACGTTATGAGAACGTTCTCACAACCTAAACTTGTTAGCTGGGTACCACTCCCTTACATCAACACGCTCTATCTGCACCAATCCCCGTTCCCCATCTCCAGCTCCCTTTCATCAATCCCGATCACTATACCCTGAATTCTAATCCCTTACACCTGGATCCCCTCATCAACGCTCCCCATATAATCTCTGAGATCCCATGAGAATTAGTTGGCATGTAGATGCAATGTAACTTAATTCAACAAACGGACCATCAAAATAAAGTGTGACCTTAAAAACTGCTTATCTTTCCTGTATGACAGTTTAAAGGCTTCCTAAACACCGGTAGCTTGTATTATTATACTTCACAAGTGTTTTCTGACCTACGTACAGCTCTTTCCACCGAAATCGCTTCTTCATTATGTTCTCTCTCTCTCATTCTCTCTCTCTTTGCAGATCTCGAAATATCCTCCGCGTGTGTGTGGGTGAGTGTTGTGGGGGTTTTGAAATGTGAGAAAATGAAACTAAACTTAGCGGCAGCGGATCAGACTGAACGTTTTCTGCTGTGGCTGTGTTTAGATGCCGAGTGTCAGCGTCTGCTCGCGTCTTTCAGCGTGTTTACCAGACGATTATTCATGTTTGATGGTGCTGCGTGCGCTGAGATTCTCAGCATACGGCATGAATGTTGATATACAGCTTGTGTTTGCTTCTTTTGATGCAGATTAGGTCTGGTAACTAGACGGAGAGTGATTAAATAATCACTGAGATAATAATCACTGAGAGCGCGGGCCTTCAGGATGCGTTTCTCTGAGGGAGTGAAAAACGGTATGAATTAATACATTTAAATGTACACTACCAGACAAAAGTCTTGTGGTTGATCCCAGTTGTACAATCAACAAATAATAACTTGACTTCTAGTTGATCTTTTGGAAAAGTGGCAGAAGGTAGATTTTTTCTGATGAATCATCTGTTGATCTGCATCCCAATCATCACAAATACTGCAGAAGACCTACTGGAACTCACATGGACACAAGATTCTCCCAGAAATCAGTCAAGTTTGGTGAAGGAAAAATAATGGTTTGGGGTTACATTCAGTATGGGGGCGTGTGAGAGATCTGCAGAGTGGGTGGAAACATCAACAGCCTGAGGTATCAAGACAATTGTGCTGCCCATTACATTACAAACCACAAAAGAGGAAATTCTTCAGCAGGATAGCGCTCCTTCTCATACTTCAGCCTCCACATCAAAGTTCCTGAAAGCAAAGAAAGTCAAGGTGCTTCAGGAGTGGCCAGCCCAGTCACCAGACATGAACATTATTGAGCATGTCTGGGGTAAGATGAAGGAGGAGGCATTGAAGATGAATCCAAAGGATCTTAATGAACTCTGGGAGTCCTACAAGAACGCTTTGTCATTCCAGATGACTTTATTAATCAGTTATTTGAGTCATTGCAGAGATGTGTGGATGCAGTCCTCCAAGCTCATGGGAGTCATACACAATATTAATTAATTTCCCACTGCAGCATGACTTTATATTCTATACTGTACATTATTTCTGTTATACTTCAGAGATTCACAACTGAATAAGTTAGCAGAACACATACTCAAAAAAACAAATATTCTTAAGCTACATGCAGCTAGTTCAATTAGCTTAAACAGAACCTATATGCTAAATTTGTCTTTTACGTTCATGTTAATTAGCCTTTAGATGAAATATTTGAACAAACTAACCCATAAACTTAATATTATCAGGTAATTAAAAATTTAAAGAAGTCAATTCAGTAGTTGCATGCTAATCGGTTAGCATAGCTATTGCGCAGTAAGGCTGTTTTCATGCAACGCATAACAGAAATGTTTTTAGTAAACAGAAAAACTAGATGTTATAGATGCTCTTAGAAATTTATGCAGGTCTACTCTTCCAACCAATTCATTATTTTGAAAGTTAGGGTATACATTGTGCATTAAAGGGATTACTCATCAATAAAATTAATGATGTTATTTATTCAGCATGATTTTTTATACAGCAGTAATCTATTCGTATTCCTATTTCTATTCTATGAAGAGAAATAAATACACAAACTGCATTCTGAAAGTGTCATGTCCGACGAGATTTTGAGAACTGGTGGAGGAGGGGGGTTTCCAGCTTAAAATGTGGTCTGTTTGTCATAAAACGTATTCAATTCAGAAGGCATAAATGCTTAAAGTCATATACTGTTTTATTTAGAGCTTGAAAGAAAATAGTGCGAACATCTATAAAAAAAACAGCTGCCTGAACATTCAGCAAAACATCTTCCCTTTTTGTGTTCCACAGAAGGATAGAAAGTCATGTGGGTGAGTAAATGATCAGATAAACAAGTGTAATTGTGAACTATTTACCCTTTTATTTTCTTAATATCTGCATTTTTTAATATGTTCACATTTTTTCATCTCTACTTTTTGTCTTTTTCACTGGGACACGGCACAAATATTGGGACAGGACCTACATTTATCTACCAAAATACTCTACGGTGTCCAGCACACTGGTTATTTTAGTCCCAGATACCTTACAGAAACTGAACTCAGCAGGTCCTAATGCTGCGTTACAGGTACAGCTATCCATTTATGTTCAATGAGCATATATTCCCAGAGCTTGTGTCCACCTGGGTCTGACTTATGCATTTTGACTGTGATAAAGAAAGTGTTTTTACTGTCTAGTGAACATATTAGAGGGTGGTATTCCCATGAACTTTTGTGTCCTCTTATGCTTTAATAAATCTGCATTATTCTGGCAAATAATACCTTTCATGCATTAAATCACATACATTTCACTTTCAGTTTACTGTTATTGTTTAATGTCCAGTTGTTTGAAACTATGCTGTGTAAAAAAAAAACATTAGCAAAGTCCTTGTTAAGATTATCAATTTGTGTAAATGTACATGTTTTATTGTATATTGGATGACATATTGTCTATTATGGGATTGTTGTTCATCTGTTTTGTGGCTCCACACTGCTGAACGGGCTCCACTAATTTGAGCTAAATTTAATGAAATTTTACTCAATCCACTTGTTGAATTTATTTAATAATATTTCTTGTAATCTGTTACCTTAATTTTATTGTGCAGATCAGTGGTTTTCAATTTTTTTTCACCAAGTACCACCTCAGAAAAAAATAGTTTCTTCAAGTACCACCATAATGAAATACAGTAGCATAGAAGGCCTAATTAACCAGCTACAGCACTGCACAGTTCTTAACACTGTGCTTACAGGTAAAAATAAATAAAATGTCAACATTTAAACTAAAATATGCTTTTAAAAGTGTATTAAAAATGGCACTATTCTTAGAAAAACTGCTGTACTTAAATTTAAAGTATTACCATAAAGTAGTTCCTTGGACCTCATAAATATAGGCCTTATGTCATTGTATTGATGTATAAACTCTTTTTGATGAATTTTGAAATATATGACTTATTTGTATATCTTTGAAATTTAAACATTAACTTGTATTTTAAATATATGAATTGGATTTACATATTTGAATTAGAAAATAGATCTGCTTACTGCGCAATAGAGTAGGCTTTGTGTGTCAGAAAAGTGATTAAATTAAACCTGTCAACACTGCAATATAAAAATACGGGATAAGCCCCCAACAAATGCTATAATTATGGGGAGAAAATTAGCTTCAGGTGACAGAATACATTGCAAACATTAAAAAATGTAGATTGAAATAAAAGGTTTATCCTATTAAAATCAATATACCGATCATATCGGTGTTATCGTACGTGTTAAAGGACTTAAAAGTGTGTTCAAATTTTAACCTTAATTATTCAGCAATTCCTCCACGTACCACTAGAAGGAAGCCTGCGTACCACCAGTGGTACACGTACCACAGTTTGAGAACCACTGGTGTATATGGGGTATTATTTTCTAGAGCTGATGAACAGGCTCCACACATTTTATGTTAAATCAAAATAAAAACATTGAGTAATTTTCATTAACATTGTGTTGGTTTTTGTGTTCAATTAAATTAATATTTTTGTTTAAAATTTGCTAATTTCTTTAAGTGCTGTTTGTGGTTACTCATTTTAAATGACTAATTTTAAATAAGCTAATTTAATTAATTGTTCTCAATCCATATATTCATTCATTCATTTTCTTTTCATCTTAGTCCCTCTATTAATCCGGGGTCGCCACAGCGGAATGAACCGCCAACTTATCCAGCATCTGTTTTTACGCAGCGGATGCCCTTCCAGCTGCAACCCATCTTTGGGAAACATCCATACACACTCACTCACAAACACACACTATGGACAATTTAGCTCACCCAATTCACCTGTACCGCATGTCTTTGGACTTGTGGGGGGAAACCGGAGCACCCGGAGGAAACCCACGCAACCACGGGGAGAACATGCAAACTCCACACAGAAATGCCAACTGACCCAGCCGAGGCTCGAACCAGCGACCTTCTTGCTGTGAGGCGATCCTGCTACCCACTAGGCCACCGTGAATTAAATTAAATTAATATTTTTGTTTAAAATTAGCTAATTTCTTTAAGTGCTGTTTGTGGTTACTCATTTTAAATGACTAATTTTAAATAAGCTAATTTAATTAATTGTTACTCAATCCATATATGTTAAGTTTAATTAATAATATTGCTTGTAATCTGTTACCTCAAATTTATTGAGTAGATATGGGGTATTTTTTACAGTGTATGTTCAGATGCGTTAAAGGTGTCCTGTTTTACATGAGACTATCCGACAAGTCAAGGTGCATTGTAACTGAAAAGCTGAGGAATGTCTGGTCGGGGGAAGTTGTTAAATATTTATTAACTGGAACAGTCCTCCAATCACCTTAGAAGCGTTCAATGGTAATAATGTTCATGCTTTCTCCTAATATTTAACTATACGGCTGCTGCATGGCACATTCTCTCATGCGCAACACGCGCTCACGCAAAAGCTTCACGCAGGAATAGTAACAAGGAATTAAATGAGATTTGCTATGAAGTTGCTTTTTCCTGTAATAACTATGCTAATTTTATATATAGTTCTGGCTCCTTCTCAGCCTCACCGCGCACACTATTATCCTGCGATTATATATTTCTTGTTATGCCTCGTTATATAATAATAACATGTTAATAAGCGTGATAAAATGACTTTTCTCTCTCTCTTTCGCACACACACTTTGCACTGGTGGGTTTTCTCTGTCCATTTACAAGCTGAGGTTGAGGGTGTTTCTGATATTGAAATTGCTGTTGGGCTTTGACGAGTGCTTTATGCGCATTCTCAACATAACATGATGCACTGAGCGCATTAACGAACAGCTGCCCAACTCCGTTTACCTTAAGGAAGTGAATCCCTGCTGAATTCTTTCGTTATTTTTCTGAGGTTACCTGTTGAGAATGCGCAAATTACATCAAGTATTTCAAGCTGAGATCGTAATGCACACACACGCGAGCGCGCGCTGACACGCACACACGCTCTCAGTACGCCTTTACTGTTGAGTGTCTCCATCTGTGTGTGCGCTTTGGTGATGCGTGCGTGTCTGCGTGTGTTTTCTCAGACTGGCACACACTGAAGTCTGCCAGCGGACGCTCGCGGTGGCATACCGTGACAGTGCAGCTTTACTAGGAGCGGAGCCAAACGAGAGTCGAGTCCATCCATCCGTCACCTCCGAATGTATCACCGGGGAAACAGATGGACGCGTTCGCGCTCGGACCTGTTGTTCGTGTTGCCGTAAAGCGCGTTAATCTCAGCGTCTCGGCGAAGCCTCGGGAATAAGTGAGCTTCTCCTGGGTCGGATCACGTTTGGATCATCAGTCGTGCGCTGCGCGTCTCCGCCGATCATCAAATGATGCTGCTGCGTGTTCACGGGTCCTCCTCCGGTACCGTCGGCATTACTCACGCACCGGCGGAGTGAGAACAGCTGAAGATGATCCTCAGATGAACAGGTTGGGGGAAACTTTTTTTTTCTTTCTCCAGAAGATGTTCAGGGGAGCCGTTTGGATATCTGACGGAGTTTGTTTAAACGCAGCAGCGGAGGAAATTTAACAGGTGCGTAATTGTCACTCGAGCATGAATCCCAGCGGCTTCTGGCGCCTTCTCCAGTTCAGAAGCTCTTTGGAGATCACCCGGGGAGCGCGCTAGTTGATGGCACTGCGCGCCGGGAGGACTTTGCTGTGGTTCGGGCAGGTTTTGCGCAGAGTTTCGCGGCTGCAGGGATTGTGGTCCCGGCGCTCCAGCAGTCTGCTGTGTCTCTCCAACAGCCAGGAGCACGACCAAGGGACCTATTACAGCCGCAACCGGTGTCCGAAGACGCATCGGCAGCAGCACTGCCCCTATCCGCCCTTTCCAGACTGCTGCTGCGCCTTCCCGGGGGATAAGAGGGGACATGAACCCCTCAGCCGCCGGTTCCTGGTGGCCATGAAGAGGCAGAACGTGCGGACGCTGTCCCTGATCGTCTGCACGTTCACCTATCTGCTGGTCGGGGCCGCGGTGTTTGACGCGCTCGAGTCGGACTTCGAGATGCGGGAGAAGGAGCAGCTGGAGGCGGAGGAGAAGCGCCTCCAGGGCAAGTACAACATCAGTGAGGATGACTATAAAAAGCTGCAGACCATCATCATGGAGGCCGAGCCGCACAGAGCAGGGGTCCAGTGGAAATTTGCAGGGTCCTTTTACTTTGCCATCACTGTCATAACCACTATAGGTGAGTTTCTCGGCATGGGAGAAGACTCCAAAAGCGCTTTGTATGGATATCAACGAGTGGTTTTTGTTCTTTAAGCACTTTGTGGAGTGTGACGGACACGCGTGGGGTGTCTGGTTAATCATTTGAGCCTGAGGGAAAAGTGCAGACTGTTGGGTTTGTCTGCACAGTGAGATGAAGGCGCCTTATTAGCGCTGGACTCTTAATGCGCGGAAAATCACAGCTATTCGCGCACCACAGGTGTGACATTTGTTGCATAATTTCTGGATTTACAATAACTACATAAATAACTATGTCGGGCCTGTAGTTTATGATTCACGAAGGTTCTGTTGGCATTCAAATGCAGTTCCAATCTGTTGAATCCCACACTTTTACGCAAACTCAGTTATTTTAAAACCGCAATTGGCATAACGTTTTGTAAATGTGAGGGTATAAATCGTTAACGAAAAATACCCGCAATGAAGATGTGCATACCCCCATGTTGATGCAATCTTTAATTAGTTTGTTCAATTAAAAACGTCTTGATATTCTTAGTCGTAGTTGAATGTGCATCAGCTTCTGTCGAGCACATCATGTTGCATAACAGTTTTACTTAAAATGTTTGTTTGGTGATTCAATCTTGTTATAGTAGGCTACAGCAGTGGCTGTAGGGAAGTTTTGTGTCGTGCGCTGTATGCCGTAGTGCTGAAAGAACAGCTCACCGAAACAGTGTGAACGCGCAGTGCACGACTTAAAGCATTCATAATGCGTCTTTATTATCAAGCGTCATGACAGTTCATATGAGGACATGATGCGCGCTGGAGTTTCTCCTAAATCTCTCTCTCGGTCACACACTCACACTGAGGTCAGATGAAGGCCAGGGGTTTTATGCTGCAGTATTGTGTCGCTGATTGAGTTCAATTCGCAATGCATCAACATTCAGCGTCATTATTGCATCGGCAGAAACGATGTAAAATCAATCCTGATGCAACAGGTGCCGGTTTCAGCTCCAGCTGCGTCGCACCTCATGCGCATTACTGTGGCAAGGTACAGCAGTATATTAATATTCTGCGAACATTCTGGACTTGACTTCTAAAAGCCAAGTGTCAAAGTTAATGTAACTGCTTTAGTGTTCAGATTTTCATATGAACATGCTCTGTTTCAATATTGAAACATTTGCATAATGATTGGCTATCGGTTGCGCATCTGTGGCGGCTTTATGGTGCAAAGGTGATGCTGAGTGTCAACAGCAGTTCATTCACGCACAGCACTTAAAACCTGAACAAAATACTTGTGCTGCTTTGCAAAAATTACATTTCCTTTAGGGATTGCAACAAAACTGCAGTAAATCTATCTGTGTTTGTGTGTGTGTGTGTGTGTGTGTGTGTGTGTGTGTGTGTGTGTGTGTAGACTTGCCTATATCCAAAAGGAGAATGTGGTGTCGTTATACAACCACTAAGAAGGAACCTGGAGCCAATAAGGGACATTTTTCAGGTCCCCCTGTTGAACATGCCTTAAATCATGTTAAAATGAAGTGAAGAGGCCTCTGGGGAAGTTTTAAAACGTTGACGAAGAAGGGACCTGTGTGTTTCACTGTGTTTCAGTGTCACTGCAGTCTATGAAGGTCCCCTTTTTGGATAGATAGAATTCCAGCCATGGGGCCCAAGTCCTGAAATTCACCCTTTCAACTTTTATTTAATATTTATTTATATTGCTGTTTTTTTATACCACTTAATCTTCTTTTCCACATTTTAAATTAACACAATCTCTACATTTTAAATGATTACTTTTCTTAAAATGAATTTACAACTAAAAATAATGTTTAAAAAATGTGAATTTGACTGCTGGACTGCTCCATGATGTATATTTTATTTTGTAATATTATTATTATTACTATTACATAACATTACGTTATTATAATAACATTATATTTGATCATTCATTTTCTTTTCAGCTCAGTCCCTTTATTAATCAGGGGTCGCCACAGAGTTAACCTAATTAACTCTTTAAAGTGCAGTATGTTTGACACCCAGTGGTTGAACTAGGTTTTACATTCCCGGATCAAAACAAACACAAGTGCAGGTTGCCAGATTGAGGAGCGAGTCTGACTTAACTCAGTCTGACTTGATTCAACCTAAATTAAAGCAACGGCATGTGATAGAGGGAATATTTTCAATAATAAAAGGAGTTTTTGTTCTAACCAACACTTTGAATTAATATTTTAGAAACAGCTTCTATGCAGCTGAACAACAGGATAAACTGACAATGATCACCTCTGGTACACCTCATGTGCTTTATTCAGTGTTAAATGCTAACGATGTGAGTTGGAATGCCATTTTACATGACATTTATTGCCATATTCTGAAAGTAGCAGCAGATAGTTCACCTCAGATCTTAAATAAAACGAACAGTTAATTAAACGTTAGAACTGTGAAATAATGCAAACCATCACATATGAGTGATTCAGCATCTACATTTAATAATAAACGAGGTTTAATATGTGTAAATTAGATTATAAACCTTACCATTTCGCCAGTGACTGCACTATTCTGTTCTTCTCAATGGCTGTATTTAAATTTCTGTCGCGTTTCGTCTGGTGCAAACAGCCAAATTGCTTATCACTGCAAATCTGGTCTCGTAGCGTGTTTTTAGGACACACACCTGATGCACACCTAATGCTGTGTTCACACCAGACGTGGCACGCACGCATAAATCTTGCTATTCACGTGTAAATAGATGCGTGAACATTTTGAGTTTACTCACTTCATTCGCATGTCAAACCCACCTCATTCACGCGTCAAATTCACTTCACAATAGACGCGGATTCACATTATGGGCGGGGCTTCTCTCTGCACAGTGACTCTAGCTTCATTGCTAAATAGCTAACGTGGATTTTATTGAGAGAGTAGCTGTGCTTATGTGCTTTAGGAAGACTGATAAACAGCGTTGATTCGTTTGGAGCCGTGTCTGAGTCCACTAGATCCTTTCAGAGGTGCACCCAGCTCTGTGAGTTCATCAACTTCTCCAGAAACTGAAGCTGGATAATGGAGGCTTTTAGCGGTGCTTCCGACTAAGCTGAGCCCAGTTGCCCGGTGTCGACAGGTGGATTTTCTCCCGGGACACCAACAACAGGTTGTGCGTCATACGAGAAAGCTCCCGATTGGCTAACATGTTGCAAATGTCTGCAGAAGTTTAGATTTTCCAACTTGAGTGATACATGTGTTGAGCATTTCAGTCGCGCAAAACGTTCAACTCACGCCGCTTCATTCGTACGTATCGCGCTGCAGAATTGATTTAACATGTAAATCACTCGTGCTTGACGCATCCACGTCTGGTGTGAACGCAGCAGGATGATAACTCTCGTAATATTCATATTATTTGCTAATTAACCACCTCATGTGGAACTGAATTCACATCTCATTTCGGAGTCTGCTACTGTCCACCAGAGGTCGCATTTCGGTCACAGACGCATGCTTTCAGACCCTTTCTGAATGAATGAATGAATGAATGAAAGAATGAAAGAAAGAAAGAAAGAAAGAAAGAAAGAAAGAAAGAAAGAATGAATGAATGAATGAATGAATGAATGAATGAATGAAATACACAGTTTTCCACCAAGGCAACCCAAGGCAAGCTAAAATATAATTGGGCGGGGCTTCTGTCTGCACAGTGACTCTAGCTTCATTGCTAAATGGCTAACGTGGATTTTATTGAGAGAATAGCTGTGCTTATGTGCTTTAGCAATGCTGAAAAACAGCGTTGATTCGTTTGGAGCCGTGTCTGAGTCCACTAGAGCCTTTCTAAGGTGCACTTGGCTCTGTTAGTTCATCAACTCCTCCAGAAATTGTACCTGGATGATGGAGGCTTTTAGCGGTGCTTCGGACTGAGCCGAACCCAGTTGCCTGGTGTCGACAGGTGGATTATCTCCCGGGACACCAACAACAGGTTGTGCATCATACGAGAAAGCTCCTGATTGGAATGTCTGCTGAAGTTCAGATTTTCCAACTTGAGTGATACATGCGTTGAGCATATCAGTCGCGCAAAACGTTCAACTCACGCCGCTTCATTCGCTCGTATCACGCTGCAGAATTGATTTAACATGTAAATTACTCACGCTTGACGCATCCACGTCTGGTGTGAACGCAGCAGGATGATTACTCTCGTAATATTCATATTATTTGCTAATTAACCACCTCATGTGGAACTGAATTCACATCTCATTTCGGAGTCTGCTACTGTCTACCGGAGGTCCCATTTCGGTCACAGACGCATGCTTTCAGAGCCTTTCTGAATGAATGAATGAATGATTGAATGAATGAAATATGCAGTTTTCCACCAAGGCAACCCGGGGTGCTGAAATATAATTGGCTAAACTGGTATTGGGAAGGTTAAAATGACCAAAAAAAGACAGCGTTCCGGCACGGAAAGCACATTTTCAAAGCAGAATTTCTGACTTCAGCATTGTTTTTCAGATAAACAAGAATGTTCATTTGGTATGTTTTTTTAAATATCTGTAAACATAAAGTGGTATTTTATACTTTAGAGGAGTCAATAACGTACATACAGCACCTTCAGGCAATATTTATTTCGATTTTTTACAGAACAAACCATCGTTATACAATAACTTAATCTAATTAACCCTTTAAATGTCACTTTAAGCTGTATAATAGTATCCTGAAAAATATCTAGTCAAATATTATGTGCTGTCATCATGGCAAAGATGAAAGATATCAGTTATTAGAATGAGTTATTAAATCTGTTATGTTTAGAAATGTATTAAACTCTTTCCGTTAAACAAAAATTGGGGTAAAATATAACTCTGTATTTAATAACTCTGATTTTAACTGTATTTGATGTGCTCATGGACGCTGGTCTGGCTGTCTGGTGTCCACACAGCAGGTTTACTGTACAGAATGTTCTTCTGCAGGCTGAATGTTGGTCTGTTCACCGTGTTGATGTTTTAACAGCAGCTCGTGTGTATAATGAATGAGCGTCTGACACTAATGCACAAAGTGTGTTCTGGGTGTGTTTGTATGCAGTATGTTCATGCATGTATGAACTGTCTGTTAGCTGCTTATAATTGCTGGTTGCTTGTATGAACACAGAACATCGGGACATGTTTTACAAGCTCTTCTTAGGATGAAAACCGCTCTAATGGTGTTTTGCTGTGTACTTTAATGAAAAAAAATATATGTGTTGTGAACATCTGCCATGATTTACACATATGACACCTTTCTTTAGCAGTGTTGTGTCATAATCATGCTCTTGAAACTTTCTTTCTTTCTCTTTTTTCCTTTTTCTTTCTTTCTTTCTTTCTTTCTTTCTTTCTTTCTTTCTTTCTTT
>CAIGQQ010005632.1:1925441-1949233 GCA_903798035.1 Danio albolineatus | reverse complement strand
ATAGATAGATAGATAGATAGATAGATAGATAGATAGATAGATAGATAGATAGATAGATAGATAGATAGATAGATAGATAGATAGATAGATAGATAGATAGATAGATAGATGGATCTTCTGTCAGATGATGTGAGTCTATGTGAGTTATTGATACACAGAGCATGTCGGAAATTAGTGGGAAATCGATTTAGCTTTATTGGATAAGCAGCAGCGTGGGCTGTGGGCTTGTAGAGCTGTGGGCTTGTAGAGCTGAACTAAAAATAGCAGCAGAGAGACGAGAAGAGAAGAGAGAGAGTGTGTGTGTGTGTGTGTGTGCGAACTGATGCTCAGACACACACCGATGAAAGCCGCCGCTGCAAAACTTCACATTTACAGCAATCAAACGTGCTTTATGACAGGAGAAACTCCCCGTGTTAATGTTAACGGCTTCATTTAGCACTCGCTCTACGAGTCTAGACCGACACCAGCTTTACGTTCTGATCACATACGACACGTTCTTCTGTCTGTGGACACACTGATGGAGCCCGAGCCACCAAAATAACAGGTTTCTGCAAAACACCGGCTTGTCCAGCAGATCTAGCAGCAAACTCGGGCTGCTATCAGCGCAGATGCAGTCAGGATTGTACATTTCTGTCCCTTTTCGTGACAAGAGCGCTTTATTTTTTAGACAAAAACAAAACAACAGTATTTTAAACAGCATTGTAGGACAGTTTAGTACGTTTACCATCTAAATCAGACTATCTATTAGACACTGATATTTAATAATTAAATATGTCTAATAATGAACATGCAAAATACTGATATCATGGGCACTATCATTGAATAATAATGTACCACAGTGCTTCCCACAGGTTTGAAATATACTTGCGGTGGTAGCCGGATTGAAACATCTTTTACCCACAGCACATAAATAGTTAAAGAGCCCCTATTATGGGTTTTTGAAAATGAGCTTGCATGTAGTGTGTACCACAGCTCTAAGTGAAGTGAAATGTTCGGCTAAGGCTTAAATCTGAAAGAGCTCAGTGTTTAAAACTACTGATTCATCTATAAAAGAGTCGACTCATCGTTCTTCAAATGAGTCGTTGTTATAACGAATCTTTAGCTGTTTCGGCTTGACGTCAACACAAAACATAAGCCCCGCCCACTAGCTGCGCGCGCAAACCCCGGGAAACTTGAAACCCCCCGGCCCCACCCACAGACAGGAAGAGAAAGTGGAAGATGACAAGCACTGTATCGCATTCCGGTTAAATCATGTTACGTGGACGCAGTGCTCTGAAGTGTGAGGGGAAAGTTGTGCTCTTTTCCCTTCCTGAAGATAAAGCTGTGAAGTGTCAGTGCGTGAGGCATTTTTACAAAAATAAACCTCAGCATTAGCCCAGCCTTGTGCTGTGTTCCCTTTGAGGAGTGCTTGTAAAATCTACACTATTACAACGGGGGATTCGCCGGCCGTCGAAGGAGCATGGGGAGCAACGGGACATTTCCCAGTGGCATGACGGCTGATCTGGCCTGCCACCGTGAATCTGGCCTGCACCCTCTATCCAACCTCTCCTTCTACCTCCAATTTCAATGTAAGTGTGATTAAAACTGTTGCCTCGCTGTTTTCTCTAGCTAGCAAATTATTAATTTAATTGTGTTTTGAAAACGCGACGCGTGTCGCTTTGTTTACGGATTAAAATGCCTTTGTGAGCTCGTGTTCCTCTGCTGTTTGTCGCTGCTATGGCCACCATGGGCTGTTCCTACTCACGCGCGGCCTTGCATGCATATCAGCCTGTTGATGAAGAACCTAAAAACCAAAATATGACCTGTTTTAATGTATAATATGGGCTCTTTAACTATATGTGACAAACAAAACATAATTTGATATTTAACACTATTTGTATTTATTAAAGATCTGTTTTAAACCTTTTCTTTTCAATGGGTTAAAAGTTCAAAATAATAATTAAAAAATCCACCATTTCACTTGCTTTTATGCTATTCAGGAGCCATGTGCACCCACTGCAGGTAAAATCTGCTTATCTCGAGCCCTCATTCAAGTTCAGCTTGCTTTATCAGCATGACATTTGGTACAGTATTGCCATTTTTGTTATTTTAGATGTATAAAATATGTAATATGTTGAATAAATTGAATGAAATTAGGGGTGCCACAGTGGTGTAGTGGGTAGCATGTTCGCCTTACAGCAAGAAGGTCGCTGGTTCAAGCCCCGGCTGGGTCAGTTGGCATTTTTTCGGTTTACAGTTTGCATGTTCTTCGCGTGTTGGCATGACTTTCCTCCGGGTGCTCCGGTTTCCCCCACAAGTCCAAAGGCATGTATAGGTGAATTGGGTAGGCTAAATTGTCCGTAGTGAATGAGTGTGTCTGGATGTTTTCCAGAGATGGGTTGCAGCTGGAAGGGCATCTGCTGCGTAAAACATATGCTGGATAAGTTGGCGGTTCATTCCGCTGTGGCGACATCAGATTAATAAAGGGACTAAGCCGAAAATGAATAAATGAAATTAAATAACTAATGTTTTACTAATTAGACTTTAGGCTCTATTTCAACGATCTAGGCGTTCATTCATTCATTAACTCACCCACTCATTAACTTGTTCATTCACCAAATCATTTATTCATTCACTCGTTTATTCACAGTCGTTCATGTATGCACTTGTTCATTCATTCATTCATTCATTCATTCATTCATCCATTCATTCATTCATTCATTCATTCAATTCATCATTCATTCATTCATCCAATCATTAGTTTATTCATTCATTCTCTCATTCATTCAATCATTCGTTCATTCATTAATTCACTCATTCATAGTTTTCTTTCTTTCTTTCTTTCTTCCTGCCTTCCTTCTTTCCTTCCTTTATTTTTTACTAGTATTTGATATATTTTTACATCTTTGTATTTGTTTTTATGCTTTTATACATTTGAAATTTCTTCCTTCCTTCCGTCCTTCCTTTATTTTTTACTACACTGTAAAAAAAAAAAAAAAAAAAAATCTGTAATTTTACGATTTATGTCCCGGCAGCTGGTGTGCCAGAAATAAACTAAAATAACAGCCATTAAATTACAAAAATTTGCTGTAAAAAAAAACGGACATTAAATTATAGAAAATTCCTTAAATTTAAATTTCTGGTAAATTTCTGTAATTCAACCTCTGTTATTTTACAGTAAATTTCTGTAATTTAACGGCCGCTATTTTACAGTTTATTAAGATAATATAACAAACCATAAAATTATGGATTGTTTTTACAGTGTAGTACTTGATAAATTTTTACAACTTTGTATTTGTTTTTATGCTTTTAAACATTTGATATTCCTTCCTTCCTTCCTTTATTTTTTACTATTTGATGCATTTTTACATATTATTTTGTATTTCTTTTTATACTTATAACATTTTATCTGTTTTCTTTCTTCCTTCTATATTAAATCTAATTATTTTGTGCATTATCTTCAGCTACCGACATCATTTGACATCATTAGTTTATTATCGCAGTTGTTATTTTATAGTTAACAGCTGTAATTGTTCACATTTCTTTCTTTCTCTCAGTCATTGCTCTGATCACCAGGGATGATTTGACCTTATCTCTCCATTTTTTTCTTCTTCTTCTTTTCTTCTACTTTTTTTGTCTCCATCCAGTGTCTCAGATCATCATTCTGCTCACGGAGAAGACAATCCAGCTCATTTAGTTTTCAAGCTGAATTTCAAACAATGTTAGACTGCTTTTTTTCCCCTACAATACCTTCTTCATTGCGTAACAGGAGCTGTGCGCCAACCAGGCCATTTTTATGACTGATCTGCTTTTCAATTAACCGTTGAGCTCTTTCTCTGCTGACTGAACATGCGCTTTGGTCCTGGGGAAAGAGATGGGCTCCTAAAAGGCTGTTTTGTACAGTAGTGGGTTTTTATTGATGGGGTTTTGAACAGGTCAGAGTTAATGCTGAACACTGCTGTTTTCACACACCGGACAGATACTGAGCTCCACCGGCGGCTCAAGGGAAACACTGGTGTTCGAATGAGGTAGAATCGAACAAAAATATAAGTTAGTGATTTAGACTTGCTTCATGTGCTCTCTTAAATTAAAAGAAGCCACAAGTACACTTCCTATTGACCCTTCCAGCGCAATGAAATCATTCGTCTTTGTGGAAACTGATTCAGCAGAATGTGGTTGTTTACATTTTGGCTGAAATTGACTTGATTTTAAGCGTTGACATTTTATTTCTTAATATAATAATTATAGTTGAATGAATGATGCTTATATTTGTATTGATATTGCTTTGTTATCTTATATTATTTATTATTATATATAGTTTACTTTTATGTATCTTATATTCTAATAAGTTAGCAATTTAAATGATTTTGTATGATTTTATTAATCGTATAGTAATTCTATATTTGTTATTTTGTTAACTAAATTATTGAAAGAAATCATTAAAAAAAACTTGTTACATTTAAAAACTAGTAACTTATGCCTGAAATACTGATTCATCTGACCACAGTACATGTTTCCACTGAATGATGGTTCATCCCAGATGCCTCTTCTGGACACTGTTAACATAGGGCTTCCTTTTGGCACAGTGCAATTTTAACTGGCATTTGTGGATAGCAATGTATTGTGGTACTTGACAAAGGCTTGCCAAAGTAGTCTTGAGCCCATGTGGTGATATCGCTTATAGACGGATGAGGATTCTTGATGCAGTGCTGCCTTAGGGATCAGAGATCACGGTTGTTCAGCTTAGGCTTGCGCCCTTGTCCTTGATGCACTGAAATTTCTCCAGATTCCTTGAATATTTTAATTATTTAATATAAACATTTGTACCAAGTCATAATGATTATCACCTGTTGACATCACCTGTTTCACATCATTATTTAAATAATTTACCTGATTACTAGCCCTAAATTGCTTCTGTCCCAACTTTATTTTGGAATGTGTTGCAGGTCTGAATGACAGGAAAGGATGTATATTTACAAGCAAGATGTAATTGACCAGATAAAACATTGTCTGCAATAAAATATGTCATGAGTAAATTTGTAAATTTCTTCACTTTTTACACACTTTTCAATGTTACATGGATTAAATGTATTTATTTCCTCAAAATTCTACACACAATCCCCCATAATGACAATGTGGAAAAAGAAATGTATTTTTTTTGCACTATTCACTATTTTTTTTTTATTGTTTTGAAATTTAATAAGAAAATGTAAAAACCTGAAAAACACACATCCATCAGTATTCACAGTCTTTGCCGTGAAGCTCTAAATTGAGCTCAGGTACATCCTGTTTCCCCTGATCATTCTTGAGATGTTTCACAAGCTTAATTGGAGTTCACCTGTGGTAAATTCAGTTGATTCAGTTGAATTCACCACTCATGAAGCATGGAGGTGGCAGCATCATGCTGTGGGGATGTTTTCCAGCAGCAGGAACTGGAAGACTAGTCAGGATAGAGGGAAAGATGAATGCAGCAATGTACAGAGACATCCTGAATGAAGACCTGTTTCAGAGTGCTCTTGACCTCAGGCTGGGGCGACGGTTCATCTTCCAGCAGAACCCAAAGCACACCGCCAAAATATAAATGGAGTGGCTTCACGACAACTCAGTGAATGTCCTTGAGTGGCCCTGCCAGAGCCCAGATCTAGATCCTATGGAACATCTCTGGAGGGATCTGAATATGGCTGTACACCGCCGCTTCCCATCCAACCTGAAAGAGGAATGGGGGGAAAATTCCCAAAGACAGGTGTGCCGAGCTTGTTGCATCATATTCAAAAAGACTCGAGGCTGTAATTGTTGCCAAAGATGCATCAACAAAGTATTAGCAAAGGCTGTGAATACTAAAGTACATGTGATTTTTCAGATTTTTCACATTTTCATTATGGGGGATTGTGTGTAGAATGTTGAGAAAATAAATTAATTTAATCCATTTTGGAATAAAGCTGTAACATAAAAAATGTGGAAAAAGTAAAGCGCTATGAATACTTTCCAGATGCACTGTATATACATATAAGTTTTTAAAGTTTTTTAGTCAAAATAATTTAATAATATTTAATTTCTATACATACTAATGTCTAAAATGAATATTAATGTCCACAAAATTCAATGTGTGAATGCTCCAGCAGACATTCGTTTCTTCAAAAGCATTACCAAGCCTGTTCATGCGTGAAGGATTGTTGCAGTGCATGCTGGCGCACACGTGTCGGCATGAATAAAACATCGTGTGCTTTCCGAGGTGGATTATAACATGTGTGAAGCAGGTCAACACGACTCTGCGGTGTATGTCTGTACATAAACACATGCTCAATTGCAGAACTCAGCCATATGAAGGTTATATGTGTGGTTTAGCAGCGCCAGATCGTGTGTCACAGTCAAATTATCATCCCTTTATAAACAGAAGCTGTAGTTTGATTGACAGTTCTCAATGACTCTTGACATTGGCGCTAATTTTTCTTTTATTGAATAACAATGAGACGGCCTTAAAGGGACAGTTCACTCAAAGATGAGAATTTACTCTCTAGTTGCTCTCACTCAAGTGGTTGCAAACCTTTATGAGTTTCTCTACATGAAAGAAGATATTTCGAAGAAAGCTGAAAAGTTGTAAACATTGACTTTGGTAGTAGGAAAATCAAATACACTACCTGACAAAAGTCTTGTTGTTGATTCCAGTCAACCACATCCCAATCATCACAAGTACTGCAGAAAACCTACTGGAACCTGCATGGACCAAGATTCTGATAGAAATCAGTCAAGTTTGGTACAGGATAAATCATGGTTTGGGGTTACAATCCGTATGGGGGTGTACAAACTGGATGGCAACATCAACAGCCTGAGGTATCAAGACATTTGTGCTGCCCATTACATTACAAACTACAGGAGAGAGCAAATTCTCCAGCAGGATAGCGCTCCTTCTCATACTTCAGCCTCCACATCAAAGTTCCTGAAAGCAAAGGAGGTCAAGGTGCCCCAGGATTGGCCTGCCCAGTCACCAGATATGAACATTATTGAGCATGTCTGGGGTAAGATGAAGGAGGAGGCATTGAAGATGAATCCAAAGAATCTTGATGAACTCTGGGAGTCCTGCAAGAACGCTTTGTCATCCAGATGACTTTATTAATAAGTTAATTGAGTCATTGCAGAGATGTATGGATGCAGTCCTCCAAGCTCATGGGAGTCATACACAATATTAATTCTTGTTTCACTGCACCATGACTTTATATTCTATACTTTACATTATTTCTGTTAAGTGACAAGACTTTTGTCTAAGAAAAGTCAGACCGCACTGTCCTAATTAAATCATTCAAAATCAAGCCATGATCATATTTTATTTTGGTAAAATATGCGTAATCTAGAGGCCTTCGCCTTTCATATAAGCCACTTCTGATACCAAATGATCACCTAGAAGTCGAGTTATTATTTGTTGTTCCTAAAATGGTTATAAGTGTTCAGCATTTTTAAAAATATCTTCTTTTTTTAAAACCTGTTAGGCAGCACGCACTTATGGGGATTTACAATGACCTAACTTAAAATAGTAACTGTTCTTGACCGCAGTGAGCTACAAACAAACTTTGGTATCATTGGAAAGAAGACGCTTTACTATGGTCCATCTAGCAAGTTTAATGCTTAGAAGTATAAAAATTATACATGCAAAAGTAATGAGAAACCAAAATTACTGTTCAATATTTGTGTTTTATTTTATATACAAACATATTGAAAACATTTATGTAATAACCTAGAACTAAATATGTCTTGAAAGAGGAAAGAAACTCAGAGGTTTGAAACAAGTAAATGATGACGGAATTTATTTTTGGGGGGTGGAGAACTATCCATTTAAAGGCACAGTTCATCTAAAAATTACAAATAATAGATTTCTTTCTTTTTTCTTCCTTCAGTTGGACATTAAAGATGATTTATTTTTATTTATTATTTTAACTGATTTTCTTTTATTTATTTTATTTTTTTAAAGATTTCTTTTAATTCATAGCATGCAAGTCAACAAAAACCAACACTTTGAGAGTCATTAAAACACATACAGGCAAAACTAAATCAATATGACAGCACTTCATGATCGATCTGTGCAAGAAACTGAGCGTTATTTACAACATTGTTATCTTTAATTTACAGCCTCAGGAAATGAGGTTTTGCATACATAGTACCATATTTATCATATTATTTACTGATACATACGCATGTGACAGGTGTGCAATAGCAATGCATTTGTGTGTGTGAATATTGACTATGGTAATACTATTTTTTTGAGATCGACACGATGGCGCAGTGGATAATATATAATATTGTGTATAAGTCTATAATATTGACTAAATTAGTATATGGCTTATTTACATATTCAAATATAGCATTTCATAGAATGTTTACTACATAACATGTAAAGAAAATAAATGAATGAATAAATGAATAAATAAATAAATAAATAAATGAAACACCTGACAAATAAAAACATCTCTTTAAAAGAACAACAACAACAATAATACAAATAATAATACTTATTAATTATACTATTATTAATACCAACAACAATAAAATAAGTATTAAGCACATACAAAATACATAAATAAACAACTAAATAAAACACCTGACATAAATAAAAACATCTCCCTATAATGACAACAACAACAACAACAACAACAACAAAAACAACAATAATAATAATAATGAAGATAATAATAATAATAATAATAATAATAATAATAACAAGAATAATAATTGTTGTTGTTATTATTATTATTATTATTATTATCATTATTATTATTATCATTATTATTATTACTATTATTATTATTATTATTATTATTATTATTATTATTATTATTATTATTATTATTATATTGTTGTTATTATTATTACTACTAATATTAATAATCAAATAATTATAACAAATCAATGAATTAAATCTGAATTAACTGATTAAAACTGATCTATATTAATTATGTAAATGTTTTGGTAACATTAAAAACAAACGGTCCATTAGTTAATATTAGCTAATAATGAGCTAATAGCATTTATTAACTGTAGTTCAACATTTATTAATGTGTTATTAATCCCAAAGTTGTTAACAATGTTTATTGCACTGGGAGTTAACATCAACTAGCAATGAACATTATTAACTAACAATAAACAAATAGATAAATATAATAAAGGTCTCGTTCATGAACTGAAAAATCTTTTTGTTTGATTATTTATGAACATTTGCCCCCAAAAATATCTCTGAGAGTAGGTTTCTCTTGGAAAATATCTGAATTACGTAAACACAGAGAGAGATACTGTACGCGCATTTCTACTACCTTTCACTTCTGGCATGTTCATTCTTTCACAGGTGGGAAACGAAGGTATTTAAAGCTCATTAGCAGTGTGTGTGTGTGTGTGTGTGTGTGTGTGTGTGTGTGTGTGTGTTTGTGGCAGTTGGACTCAATCTGCTAAGTGGGAGGAAGATTCTAGAGGCGGTGTTGAGATTCATTTAGATAATGACACATTATCCTCTGCTTTTTTCCTCATGGTGATGTTCTATCTTTACCTTACGCTCAGCAAGAACGCAGAATCCCCTGAGCATATCTGCCCGTAATATCATAACCGATTTGTTTGCCGCATCTTTGATCGATGCAAATGACTTCAGATTCATTCAGAGGGACACATGCGCCGTCAGATCGCTTTGCAGGATTAAAAAGATTATGATAATGAGCTGGGGTTTTTTTTAAGATAAAACACAGAGTTTGATTAAAAAAACAGAGAGAGGCAGTGGAAATCATTTACTGTACATTGTTGAGGATAATCAATTTGGGAGTTTGAATCAGTACAAGCTGAGAATGAATTAAAGCATGGATTTAATTACAGGGCATTTCATAAAGGCTGCAATTTGTTTCAAGTGATACAGTATATATACATGTACAGTTAAAGTCAGAGAATTATTAGCCCCCCTGTATTATTAGCTCCCCTGTTTATTTTTTTCCCCAAGTTCTGTTTAATGGAGAGGAGATTTTTTTCAACACATTTCTAGACATAATAGTTTTAATAAATCACCTCTAATCACTGATTTATTTTATCTTTGCCATGATGACAGTACTTAATATTTGACTAGATATTTTTCAAGACACTTCTATACAGCTTAAAGGGACATTTAAAGATTTAACAAGGTTAATTAGGTTAACTAGGCAGGTTAGGGTAATTAGGCAAAATATTTTATAATTATTATATAGTTGTAAAATTGTATAGTTGTTGTAAAAAAATTTCTTAAAGGGGCTAATAATTTTGACCTTAAAATGAATTTAAAAAATTAAAAACTGCTTTTATTCTAGCCGAAATAAAACAAATAAGACTTTCTCCAGAAGAAGAAATATTACAGGAAATACTGTGAAAATGTCCTTGCTCTGTTAAACATCATTTGGGAAATAATTAAAAAAGAAAAATAAATTAAAAGGGGGGCTAATAATTCTGACTTCAACTTGTATGTATATATAATTCCAACTGTCAAAAGTTTGGGGTCAGTACGATTTTTTAAAAATAAGCTTCTTCTGCCAAGGCTGCTTTTATTGATGTTAAAATGAAATGTTACTGCACTATAAAATAACTGTTCTAAAGTACTTTATCATGTAATTTAATAATTTTTTCCAGTGATTTTTAATTATGCATTTTCAGCTTCATTACTCCAGAGTACAGAGTCACGTGATCCTTCAAAAATCACTATAATAATAATAATAATAATAATAATAATAATAATAATAATAATAATAGTGGCGCAGTAGGTAGTGCTGTCGCCTCACAGCAAGAAGGTGGCTAGTTCGAGCCTCGGCTGGGTCAGTTGGCATTTCTGTGTGGAGTTTGCATGTTCTGCCCGTGTTCACGTGGGTTTCCTCCGGGTGCTCCGGTTTCCCCCACAAGTCCAAAGAAGTGGTGTAGGTGAATTGGGTAGGCTAAATTGTCCATAGTGTATGTGTGTGAATGAGAATGTATGGATGTTTCCCAGAGATGGGTTGCATCCGCTGCGTAAAACAAATGCTGGATAAGTTGGCGGTTCATTCCGCTGTGGCGACCCCAGATTAATAAAGGGACTAAGCCGACAAGAAAATGAATGAATGAAATCCGCAGACTTTTAACAAAATACTCAGCGGAAATAGCAAAAAATGTCTACAGATTCCGTCTGGTCCTAGTAATCAGGCAAGTTGTTGTATAATTATTATATTGTAATTTTTTATAGTTGTTATCTATTGAGGGCGCCACGGTGGCATAGTGAGTAGCACGTTCGCCTCACAGCAAGAAGGTCGTTGGTTCGAGCCCCGGCTGGGCCAGTTGGCATGTTCTCCCCGTGGTTGCGTGGGTTTCCTCCGGGTGCTCCTGTTTCCCCCACAGGTCCAAAGACATGTGGTATAGGTGAATTGGGTAGGCTAAATTGTCCGTAGTGTATGAATGTGTGTGTATGGATGTTTCCCAGAGATGGGTTGCGGCTGGAAGGGCATCCGCTGCGTAAAAATATGCTGGATAAGTTGGCGGTTGATTCCGCTGTGGCGACCCCGGATTAATAAAGGGACTAAGCTGACAAGAAAGTGAATGTGAATGTGAATGAATGTTATCTATTGAAAACAAATTAGCTTAAAGGGGCTGATAATTTTGACCTTAAAATTGATTTTAAAAAATTAATAACTGCTTTTATTCTAGCCGAAATAAAACAAGACTTTCTCCAGAAGAAAAAAATATTATTAGAAATTTTCTTGCTCTGTTAAACATAATTTGGGAAATATTTAAAAAAGAAAAATAAATTAAAAGGGGGGCTAATAATTCTGACTTCAACTGTATATGTATTTATATTATATGTGCATATTATAGGCCGCCAAGATGGTGTAGTGAGTAGCACGTTCGCCTCACAGCAAGAAGGTCACTGGTTCGAGCCTCGGCTGGGTCAGATGGCATTTCTGTGTGGAGTTTGCATGTTCTCCCTGTGGTTGCGTGAGTTTCCAAAGTCCAAAGACATGCGGTACAGGTGAATTGGGTAAGCTAAATTGTCTGTAGTGTATGTGTGTGAATGAGAATGTATGGATGTTTCCCA
Source organism: Danio albolineatus (assembly GCA_903798035.1). NCBI lineage: Eukaryota > Metazoa > Chordata > Actinopteri > Cypriniformes > Danionidae > Danio > Danio albolineatus. Next base: position 1,937,202 of record CAIGQQ010005632.1, on the reverse strand, counting down.
GAGATGGGTTGCAGCTGGAAGGCATCCGCTGCGTAAAACAAATGCTGGATAAGTTGGCGGTTCATTCCGCTGTGGCGACCCCGGATTAATAAAGGGACTAAGCTGACAAGAAAATGAATGAATGAATGAATTATTAATAATAAAAACGCCCCATTCACTTTGAATGGGTGACGTCAGGTATTGCCGAACTGCATACTGGATCCGTCGGCAGCCAATCAAGCGTCAGCCAATCAGGAGCTAACCGGACAGTAGCTGATTGTTAGCTGATTTCATTAGCTGACGCCAATTTCAGACACGCCCTCTGTCAAGCGTTGACGCTGAAGCCTCGTGTGAATGGGGCGTGATGATAATAATAATAATAATAATAATAATAATAATAATAATAATAATAATAATAATAATATTAATAATAATAACCAGCAACCTTTTTGCTGTGAGGCGATCGTGCTACTCACTGAGCCACTGTGGCGCCCTAATGTTATACAAACAATATTTTTGTTCGATTGTCTACAGAACAAACCATCAGTGTACAATGACTTGCTTAACAACCCTAACTTGCCTAATTAACCTTTAAATGTCACTTTTAAGCTCAATACTAGTATCTTGAAAAAAGATCTAGCCAAATATTCTGTACTGTCATCATGGGAAAGACAAAAGAAATCAGTTATTATCAATGATTTATTAAAACTATTATGTTCAGAAATGTGTTGAAAAAAATCTTCTCTCCATTAAACAGAAATTGGAGAAGAAATATATACAGCGAGGGCTAATTATTCTTTCTTCAACTGTTGAAGGACTTTCAAGCATATAGTCCTTTAAATCAAAACTAGAAGTTAAAACCAGCGTAAAATAGTGGCGTTCACTTCAAAATGACACTACAGCAGGAACGCCTCATTCTCTTAAGCCAGAGGGGTTTGACCTGTTGGTTAATGATGGCGCTTTTAGATCCCGACCCAGTGAGAGTGACAGGATCTTATACAAATGTAGCCATGTTGAGCTAGTGATTAAGTAATGAAGTGATTCTAATTAAACTAATTAAAGTGTCTAGACAAGGGTCATGGCGGCAGAAATCAAGCTAATGTGGGTTTGGGTGGTAGAGGATCTTGTGTGCAGAGCGGAGGAGTTCATGTTTAATGGTACAGGATGTTCAAATATCATGCTTATACATGGGGAATTAAACCACTGATAGCTTTATGCTGTTGTTTTCCTTTAGTTCATGTAAGATGCTGGAAACGTGCTTTTGCATCATTTGAATCAGAGAATCGTTTGCTGGAAACTCGCTCTTACGGAATCATTTGAATCAGAGAATCGTTTGCTGGAAACTTGATTATATTGGATCATTTGAATCAGAGAATTGTTTGCTGGAAACTCGCTCTAACGGGATCATTTGAAGCAGAGAATCATTTGCTGTAAACCTGCTCTTATTGAATCATTTGAATCAAAGAATCGTTTGCTGGAAATTTGCTCTTACTGGATCATTTGAATTAGAGAATTGTTTGTTGGAAACTTGCTCCTAATGAATTATTTATATCTGAGAATTGTTTGCTGGAAACTTGATTATATTGGACCATTTGAATCAGAGAATTGTTTGCTGGACACTCGCTTTTATTGGATCATTTGAATCAGACAATCGTTTGCTGGAATCTTGCTCTTACTGGATCATTTGAATCAGAGAATCATTTACTGGAAACCTGCTCTTACTAAATCATTTGAATCGAACATTCGTTTGCTGGAAATTTGCTTTTACTGGATCATTTGAATCAGAGAATTGTTTGCTGGAAAATTGCTCCTAATGAATCATCTATATCTAAGAATCGTTTGCTGGAAACTTGATTATATTGGACGATTTGAATCAGAGAATTGTTTGCTTGAAACTCGCTCTTACTGGATCATTTGAATCAGACAATCGTTTGCTGGAAACTTGCTCTTACTGGATCGTTTGAATCAGAGAATCATTTACTGGAAACCTGCTCTTACTGAATCATTTGAATCAAATAATCGTTTGCTTAAAATTGGCTCTTACTGGATTATTTGAATCAGAGAATCGTTTGCTGGAAATTTGCTCATACTGGATCATTTGAATCAGAGAATCGTTTGCTGGAAACTTGCTCCCAACGAATCATTTATGTCTGAGAATCGTTTGCTGGAAACTTGCTCTTAATGGATCATTTGAATCAAAGATTTGTTTGCTGGAAATTTGCTCTTACTGAATCATTTGAATCAAAGAATAATTTGCTGGAAACTCGCTCTTACTGAATCATTTAAATCAGAGATTTGTTTGCTGGAAATTTGCTCTTACTGAATCATTTGAATCAGAGATTTGTTTGCTGGAAATTTGCTCTTACTGAATCATTTGAATCAGAGATTTGTTTGCTGGAAATTTGCTCTTACTGAATCATTTGAATCAGAGAATCATTTGCTGGAAACCTGCTCTTACTAAATCTTTTGTATCAGAAAATCGTATGCTAGATTCTGGCTCTTACGGGATCATTTGAATCAGAGAATCGTTTGCTGGAAACTGGCTCTTACTGGATCATTTGACTCAGAGAATTGTTTGCTGTAACCTCGCTTTAATTGGATCATTTCAATCAGAGATTTTATTCAATCATTTTCCTTTCAACTTAGTCCCTTTATTAATCCGGGGTCGCCACAGCGGAATGAACCGCCAACTTATCCAGCATTTGTTTTACGCAGCGGATGCCCTTCCAGCCACAACCCATCTCTGGGAAACACATCCATACATTCTCATTCACACACATACACTACGGACAATTTAGCTTACCCAATTCACCTGTACCGCATGTCTTTGGACTGTGGGGGAAACCGGAGCAACCGGAGGAAACCCACGCAACCACAGGGAGAACATGCAAACTCCACACAGAAATGCCAACTGACCCAGCCGGGGATCGAACCAGCGACCTTCTTGCTGTGAGGCGAACATGCTACCCACTAAGCCACCGTGGCACCCTCAATCAGAGATTTGTTTGCTGGAAATTTGCTCTTACTAAAACATTTGAATCAGAAAGTCGTTTGCTAGAATCTGGTTCTTACTGGGCCATTTGAATCAGAGAATTGTTTGCCGGAAATTTGCTCTTACTGGATCATTTGAATCAGAGAATAGTTTGCTGGAAACTCACTCTTACTAAATCATTTGAATCAGAGAATCGTTTGCTGAAACCTCACTCTTACTGATTTGAATCAGAGAATCGTATTCTGGAAACGTGCTCTAACTGTGTCATATGAATCAGAGAATCATTTGCTGTACACTCACTCTCACTGCATCATTTGAATCAGCTAACTGTTTGTTGCTGCAAACTTGGTCTTAATGAATCATTTAGATCAAAGAATCATTAACTGTAGACTTGCTAAGAATGGATCATTTGAACCACTGAGTTCAAACCACTGAGTTCACTGAGATTCAAGAATAAACACAAACATATCTGTCTGTATTAATTCAGCGTGATTTTTTTGAATCGATTTAACAGGTTCACTGACACGATTCAGCTCAGGAATCAAATACTGCTACTGCTACAAGATTGTTTTGGATTGGAATAAAATCAAATTAAAAGTACAGATACTTATAAAATGCAGTAAAATAGTAAAGTAAAAATACTGAATTACCACCCACCACATGCCTCGTAGTTCTACTAATAAATGTTAACAGGTTATTTCGCAGCTGTTGTTGATGTATCAGTTCAGTCATGTATAATCTGGCCTGTTTATCTGTAAGTTTATGAGTTTCTCCCTAATGTGATGCGATCTCAGCTCTGCAGCTTATCAGGAGACCGTTTTTCCATCACAACCTTTTCCAATGAAATCATAAAACATTCAGCGCACCAGTAGCCAAGCATCAAACAGTGCTTTTTATCAATAAATCATTGACGTGAAGCAGTCCTTTCCCTTAAATATTGATCATAACATGCCATAAAGCCGTTTTCCACACGTGAATTTGTCCTTGTGTGACTGGAGGTTGGTTTACATTAGTGGCGTAGTGTAATGCGAATGGAGTGTGTGGACTTCATTATTATTCATAGCGGTGGGAGAATTTAAAATTGTGTGCTCAAATTTTTATACGGCGGATGATTAAAGCAGGATGTATTAATGATTTTATTAGAGAGCACGGCTTTCATTTGAATCCGACAAAGAGAAGCCCCTTCTCCTTGTTTTCTCCATATCTAAACATGGTTAAGTTTAGTTTCTTGTTTTAGTGCCCTCAGCTCACCGAGAGACGCAGACGTATCGATCTATGAAGTTAATATCTCACCTCTTCTTCTTTTTTCCATCTCCTCTGTAATTCGTTTCTTCCCGTGAGTCAGCATAACTAATCTTTGGCTCTGTTCCTCATCATCATTTGAATCAGAGAATCGTTTGCTAGAAACTTGCTCTTACTAGATCATTTGAATCAGAGAATCATTTGCTGGAAACTCGCTCTTACGGAATCATTTGAATCAGAGAATCATTTGCTGGAAACTTGCTCTTACGGAATCATTTGAATCAGAGAATCGTTTGCTGGAAACTTGCTCTTAGTGGATCATTTGAATCAGAGAATTGTTTGCTGGAAACTTGCTCTTAGTGGATCATTTGAATCAGAGAATTGTTTGCTGGAAACTTGCTCCTAATGAATCCAACCCAGACTCATTCTGAGAACGTAGTTCCGAGTACGTTTCTGGAGGCTGCAGAATATGTCCCATCGGGTACGTCTTTTTGCACTTTTTGCTTTGGCAAGTCCACGAGAGGCCGCTGCGGACGCTTTTTTTAGATCTCAAACGTCTCTCGCGAGTGCCGTTCGCGCCTGCCGTTCTCGCGTAAACCCGCCAGAGGCCGCTGTCGGCCGACCATTTTTGGCTGACTGAACGACTGACTGACCATCCGATCGGACTGACCCACCCTCCCCCTTCCCTAAACCTAACCAAAATCTTATCGATCGACCCAAACACCCACTTCCCTAAACCCAACCAACAGCTTTCAAAAAAGCAATCCAGAACAAAACAAAAGCCCTCGTCTCATTTTTACCACATTTTACTGGTTTACTTCGTTATATGGATTCTGTGTTTGTCTTACCTGCTTTCTGGAACTGCTCCTCGCCGGACTCGAACCCCGATGTCGTCGTGGTGGTCAACTCCTCTCTGCGTCTCGAGTCCGCCGACAAACATGGCGAGCTAACGGGACAAACTGGTTGCAGCGGTAAAGTCGTCCACACGAGGCGGTCGGCCGGTAAGCGCGAGAAGAAACGGCGTCATACCGCCCCGTAGCGTTGGTTTAAAAAAATGAAACGCAGCCATACGTACCTCTGACCACGTAATGTGCAGTCTACAGAAACGTACTCGGGACTACGTTCTCACAATGAGCCTGTGTTGAATGAATCATTTATATCTGAGAATTGTTAGCTGGAAACTTGATTATATTGGATCATTTGAATCAGAGAATCATTTGCTGGAAACTTGCTCTTACGGAATCATTTGAATCAGAGAATCGTTTGCTGGCAACTCGCTCTTACTGGATCATTTGAGTCAGAGAATTGTTTGCTGAAAACTTGCTCTTACTGGATCACTTGAATCAGAGAATCATTTGCCGGAAACCTGCTCTTACTGAATCATTTTAATCAAAAAATCGTTTGCGGGAAACTCGCTCTTTCTGGATCATTTGAATCAGAGACTCATTTGCCGGAAACCTGCTCTTACTGAATCATTTTAATCAAAAAATTATTTTCGGGAAACTCGCTCTTTCTGGATCATTTGAATCAGAGAATTGTTTGCTGAAAATTTGCTCTTACTGAGTCATTTGAATCAGAGAATTGTTAGCTAAAAACTAACTCTTACTGGATCATTTGAATCAGAGAATCATTTGCTGTAAAATCGCTTTAATTGGATCATTTGAATCAGAGAATTGTTTGCTTGAAACTGGCTCTTATTGGATCATTTGAATCAGAGAATCGTTTGCAGCAAACTTTTATTAGACAATTTGAATCAGAGATTAGTTTGCTGGAAACGTGCTTTTATTGGATCATTTGAATCAGAGAATCATTTGCTGGAAACTCGCTCTTAGTGGATCATTTGAATCAGAGAATTGTTTGCTGGAAACTTGCTCCTAATGGATCATTTATATCTGAGAATTGTTTGCGGGAAACTTGATTATGTTGGATCATTTGAATCAGAGAATCATTTGCTGGCAACTCGCTCTTACTGGATCATTTGAGTCAGAGAATTGTTTGCTGGAAACTTGCTCTTGATCATAACATGATCATAACATGCCATAAAGCCGTTTTCCACACGTGAATTTGTCCTTGTGTGACTGGAGGTTGTTTTACATTAGTGGCGTAGTGTGTAATGCGAATGGAGTGTGTGGACTTCATTATTATTCATAGAATTTAAAATTGTGTGCTCAAATTTTTATACGGCAGATGATTAAAGCAGGATGTATTAATGATTTTATTAGAGAGCACGGCTTTCATTTGAATCCGACAAAGAGAAGCCCCTTCTCCTTGTTTTCTCCATATCTAAACATGGTTAAGTTTAGTTTCTTGTTTTAGTGCCCTCAGCTCATCGAGAGACGCAGACGTATCGATCTATGAAGTTAATATCTCACCTCTTCTTCTTGTTTTTCCATCTCCTCTGTAATTCTTTTCTTCCCGTGAGTCAGCATAACTAATCTTTGGCTCTGTTCCTCATCTTCGGCTCTTTGTTTTTCATCCAGCATGAGGTCTGCTTGTCGACTGACGTCCTGACGCTTCCCTGTTGAGTAACAATAAAGTGGAGCAGGTGTTGATGATGTCATTTCCTGCTGGGGATTGTGCGTTTAATGGACAGTCTTATGAAAGATTTGTTCCCAGAAATCATTGCTGGTGTCCTTGCGCAGCAAATATTACACCAGAGAATGAATGTTTGACTGCTTCAAGCGAAGAACGGCTGAGAATAACATGCTAATTCAATAGTAGTGGTTTAATTGTGATGTTTAGCTACTGTAGATGTCGGTAGTTGTGTTTACGTCTACCCAGTGGTGTAAAGTAATAAATTACAAATACTCAAACTACTGTAACTGAGTAGTTTTTCTCAGGAATTGTAATTTACTGAGTAGTTTTAAAAATGTGGACTTTTACTTTCCCTCGAGTACATGTTTAGTGCAGTATCGGTACTTTTTCTCCACTACTTTCCTTCAACCAGCAGTCACTACTTTATTTCTTTCTTGTCTATGGGGATTGGCAGAGTAGAATAATCAGTCTTGTGATTCCTTTCCCATCAAATCACACATAGACAGTAAATCGCATCATCAGAATCAGAAAGATCTTTATTGCCAGGTATGTTCACACATACGAGGAATTTGTTGACAGAGCTTCTACAGTGCAACAGAATTACAGAGACAGGACAAAAAACAGATAATAAATATATTTTTAAAATAGAAGTAAGTGTTAAATGCAAATATACAAATTGACAAGTGTATGTACAGGTATATTACTATATACCAGTGTTTCTCAACTGGTGGGTCGCGACCCAAAAGTGGGTCGCAGGAACATTTTCAGTAGGTCGCGGAGTGTGTGGTCAAAAAACAACAACAAAAATTTAATTTTTAACTTGTTTTGCGTATACCGGACTTTTATCTTGAAATTCGCACGCGACAACCGATCGCTTTGGAATTGACGTGGAAAGCGTCACGTTGCCGAGCAACATAGAGAGTCAGCTCATGGAGCTGTCATGTGATAAGACGCTGAAAAAGAAATTCAGTGAAGTAAGCCGCTCCCAGTTTTCGTGATCTGAGAGTGCGATCAAACCCATCCCATTCAGAACTACGTATTTGTATGTTGTGTGTGACGTTGTGTGTGACTCATCGTTGCAACTCCTCAACAAACACATCAAACAGTCATTGGTAACGTTCTTACTGTTGTATTTTTTCACAAACGCAGTGAGATCTGCTTCCTTTACATCTGTTCCTGTTGCGTCTGTCTGTCTGACGCAGCCGAGGGTGGAGATTGAGGCACGCTGACGGGAACGGTGGGCGGGGAGGACTATTCTTAAAGGCCCAGTACCAAAAACAGCAAAAAGCTCTTTAGGGCTATAATACACAGACTTTAAACAGCTATAATTAATAATCTGATGGGTATTTTGAGCTGAAACTTTACAGACAAATTCTGCTGACACAAAAGACTTATATTAAATATAGAAAAAAGGGGTCAAATATGTGCCCTTTAAATCAGTAGTTTGAACAAACAGCAAACATCATTTTTTAAGAGCAGTAAATAATTTTTTTTTTCAGTGAACTGTTCCTTTAAATCAATGAAATCGGATAAGCTTGTGAAACACAACCCTTTTGGACTTTAATGGATGTGGTTGTGCTGGCGTAAAACTCAGGAGATTGTTGACATTACATGCTTCTTCTCCAGCAAGGATTGTATTGCGTTTGTGCGGCAGCGTCAGAAAAGAGCGTTTCGTCTCTCCTGAGGATTTTTTTCTGCCTCTTTTATGTTCTTATATTCTCTGGCTCTCGCTTGACATCTCTCGAACAGGTCTCGGTAACTTCATTGTGTCTTCCGGGAGCGATTCGCCCAAGAAATACAACAGTTTAGAGGCCACACAGAGAGAGACGGATAACAAGGATGACAAAGGAATCACTACGCCGGTCAGAAAAGGCTGAGTAAAAGGAGAGTTTCGTAGTTGATTATGTCATGTGCATGAGTGAGACAGTCCATTCATTCATTTTTCTCCAGCTTAGTCTCTATTTCAGAGGTCACCACAGCGGAATGAACCACCAACTATTCTGTGTTTTACATAGTGGATGCCCTTCCAGCTACATCAGAGTATTGGGAAACACCTACACACACTCATTTACACACACACTCAGGCACTATAGACAATTTAGTTTATTTAACTCACTTATAGCGCATGTCTTTGGACTTGGAGGCCGACAGTGAGGCGACAGTGCTAACCACTGAGCTACCGTGCCACCCTCAGTGAGACAGTCATATACAGTAGCTAAATGAAACTGCATGTACAGTAGGTTAGAAGGCCATTGTGTGTGGTATTTTATGGTAAAGATGCAGTAATTGAGCTGTTTCTTGCCTGATTGCTGTTATCATTCATGCACAGTTTTAGCTCAATGTTGACTAAACAGCTCCTTCTACAGTTTAGAGGATGCTAGTGTGTGTGTGTGTGTGAGACATATGTGGTTTAATGTATTTTGGCGGGACGGCCCCCTGCTTCAAATAGAAGGATTTTGCAGTGAGATGCGTTAATGTGATTGCACTGCTTTCATAAAGGCCTTTTGTGAAATGTAACATTGGTGTAACATTCACGGTCTTGTTTTATTTTAATTTATGAGTTGTTTCAGAGTAAATTCAGAGTGCTGAGTGCAAATTTACATTTTTTAACAGCATCCATGTGTGTGTGAGTGAGAGAGAGCGAGTTAGTGAGTGACAAAGAGAGAGAGAGAGTACACTAACTGAGGGACTGAGGGAGTGAGAGAGTTAGGCCCAATCCCTATTCTATTTTGTTACCCCTACCCCTTCCTCTTCCCCTTGGCCCTTGAAACAGAGTGTGAAGTAGAAAGGCTTCAAAATTGACCCCTAAGAAATGGGACAGCACCTGCACACGTCATCATATGTCCTTCGTTATTTCAAATATAGATGCATATGTGAGAAAGCGAAACCGCTTGTGCTTTAGACGGCCTTGTAAACAACAACAGGGCACAGGGCAGATCCTGTTCTTCCTCTTGGCTTTGTGGCTGTTCATCAAGATGACGACAAGGTTTGTTCAGGCTCGGGTCGACCATGGATCGTCAATATATGTAAGGGATAATCAACGGCTTGCTGTGCGTTAAAGGATTTTAATGCACGACACGGAGGCAAAGGACCACACGACGCGCAGCGGAAGCCATTGATTATCCCGCTTATTCCATGGTCATTTGCCAAGGTAGGCCTAAGTTTAAAATAGTTTTGCTGTTTGCATAGCAATATTTGTCCGATTATTATTATTATTTTTTGTCAGTTTTTTACATGTTAGATTTTCTAGTCCCTCCGCTGAATCAGCTGTGACAGGCTGACAGGCAGACAGAGAGACAGAGAGAGCATATGCGTGCTGTTTATGCCTGCTAATATTGGTCCGTTTCCACTGAGTGGTACAGTACGGTATGGTACGGGTCGGTACGGGTCACCTTTATCAGGCTAGCGTTTCCACTGCTAAAGGGGACTCTTTTGGTGGGCGTGGTGTACGACAGACGTCATTTTCGCACGAGGAAATGTCTACAGTAAAGCTTTATGGGTCGTTCACAAATCATACGAGATGCACTTCTCACAAAACAAATGCTTTATTATACACATAAACACTGGTGTATAAATGTTCATTACTGACTGAACATGATCTGATTATAATTGCAGATCAATGATGCGAAATAGCCTACGGTCCATGATTATATAAAATAAATAAATCCAGCATATATGAACACATACAGCCCCACACAGTCTCCGATGTTACCAAATTACAGAAAAACTACACACAGCAGACATTTATGCCTTATTTAGGTTAAAAAACAACAGGAAATATAGCCCACAGTCAGTGCAAACCTCTCATCTGTATCTTTAATCTTCACCAGTACATGCAGCCTCTCCGTCATTATTCTCTCGTTAGAGAGTAATTCTGTCATTCCGAGTTTATAATAATCCAGGTTAAGAACTTTGTTATTTCAAATATTGACGCGAACGCAAGAGACAAGCGAAACCTCTCGCGCTCGAGCTTATGGGCTCATAACCCATAAGTATCTGCTCTTCTCTTGGCTTTGTGGCTGTTCAAGACGACGACAAGGTTTGTTTAAGCTTGGGTCGACTATGGCTCGTTATTATATGCTGATATTATTTCGGTGTATTGTCTCTCGGCTGTGTATTAGACATGGCGGGTCCTTTGTTTTCATTCTACTTGTTGCGGAAGCAAATGACGTATCTCTGTAAGCCAATGGCGTTCAGCTGCCTGTCTAGCTTCGCCTTACGGCACCCTTTCTGTTTTTTGGTACCCCTTCGAAAGGGTGACAAAAAAGTGGTACGGTACGGTTCGGTACGCTTTTAGACAGTGAAAACGGCCTTAAAAGCGTACCGAACTGTACCGTACCGTACCACTCAGCCATATTATTGAGATGTGATTTCATCAGTCTGATCACAAGTGGACAAATAAGATATTCCCAGTCACACGGTTCTTTTGTCTTTGTACCACTTCTCTGACGAGGGAGGATCTGTATAATAGCTTTTTTCCCCCTTAACATTACCTTTAATACTGCGAAAGCTGGCCTACAGTACCTACAGTTTAAAAGAATTTCCACGATTTATATTTCATAATAAACATAAAAATATTATAAAAGGCACCATATCAATTAAATACGCATTTTCAAGTCAAGTGTACTCTAGACTAGAGTCTTTGCAGCAGCTAATGTCTATTTCAGAAATCTCTGCTGTTAAATATAGGTACATTTTGCATAATGAAAGAACATATCAGGACAGGTAGGAGAACATTCTGCTTTATTTATCTTCTTTAAAACAAAAGCAATCTGCCAAACACGCAGGATCAGTGTAATATTACATTATTTATGCTCATAGATTAATTATGAAACTTATCTTTGTGATCTGCCAAAAAAATACACTTCAGAAAAAAAGGTAACGCTTTCTTTTACGACCCGCAAAGTACCCCGTAAGTACAGTGAAATAACGGTGTACTTTTCTGTACGTATAGTATAAGTATTATGAACAAACTGTAATGCTTGGGTAATAAGGGGGTAACAACCAGATATG
>CAIGQQ010005632.1:1894409-1910441 GCA_903798035.1 Danio albolineatus | reverse complement strand
AAATAAAGTGTGACCTCTTTCTCATCAAATCTTGACCAATCACATGCTCTCTAGTATATGACATGTCCCGCTCACTTCAAGATGCTTCACATTTGATGACATTGGATTGTGGTTGCCATACCTGATGAATAAATATCAGTATTTGACATTGATAACACTGGTTGAAGATGTCAGCTCGACGTCATTTTCCAACACAACCCAAAATCAAACAAATATCAATGTCTTATGGTGTTACAGCTTGAGGTTGTGTGGATGTTTGCGCTATGATGTCTATCAGATGTTGGATTTTGGTTGCTATACCTGATGAATAAATGTCAGTATTTGTCATCATGTTTTAAGATGACGGCTCGAAGTTAGATTTTGGTCACTTTCCAACACAACCTAAAAATCAACCAAATATCAACATCCAATGATGTTACAGCCAGACGTGTGGACGTTACCACTATGACGTCTTTCAGACGTTGTATTTTGGCTGCCATACCTGATGAATAAATATCAGTATTTGACATCAATATCACATTGCTTTAAGATTCTGGCTTTTGGTCACTTTCCAACACAACCTAATATCAACCACCTATCAACGTCTAATGATGTTACAGCTTGGTGTTGGGTGGACGTTAGCCCTATGAGGTCTATCAGTTGTTGGATTTTGGTTGCATACCTGATCAATAAATGTTAGCATTTGACTTCAATATGACGTTGGTTTAAGATGTCGGCTCAACGTTGGATTTTGGTCACTTTCCAACACAACCTAAAAACAACCAAATATCAACGTCATTATTGGATGTCAAAATAACGCATTTAGTCGCTGGCTAAACATTGAATTTTGGTCACCTGACGTCACAACCTAAATCTAACCTAATACTAACATCTTATGATGTATGTGTCTCTCTTTTAGATATTTTTTCTTTGTCATACAAGGATGTTTTATTTGGTTTTTATCATGTTGATAAAAGTAAAGATAAATATTTTCTAATAAATCTATTTATTTTACTAGCAATTTTTTTATACACAAATGTAAATTTTTGTTTGTAAAGCCCCTTTTTCTTATTTTTTGTAAAGATTTGAAGTGTTATTTGAATACAATCTCTACCTCCAGCAATGTTTTAAAATCAATAACACTATGTGAATCTTACAATATTGTCTCTTTTCTTTAATACCCAGCGGACTGTATTTGTAACCTTTAATACATCACTGTGACCTTGCTTTAAGATAGATTTTAAGTGATCTGTGTAATTCATATTACCCCTGGCTTAATCTTTTGTTTCCCTTTTTGTTTTGTTCTGTTGTTTATTTTTGTTGTTATAGGAGTTATACCCTTCCTGTATATTTTTGTATTCTTGTTGAACATTCCAATAATAAAAAAAAACATCTTATGATGTTGTGTGCCTGCTGGGCATAGAGAACAAAGAGGAGTCGCTCTAAAATATATTTAATTCCATGTGTTTGAGCACCATATTTCACAGACTTTTTTAAGGTAAACAGTTTGGTTGCAAACAATTTAAATGGGCTGAATTTAAACAACAAATTAAGTTGAATATTGCTCAATTTAATTTGTTTAAATTCAGCCCATATAAATAGTTTGTAACCACTTAATTTCATATATTTATGAAATAGTAAAATTTTTAGTGCGGTGCATTTCTTTTTACAATACTTAAGCATCAATCACTTTTGAGCATTCTAAACTCTCGATGATGGATAATAAAGCCCAGAGTGTCTTCTTTCCAAAGATACATGAACTGTGAATGTAGACCAAATCATTCAGCAACTGTTAATGTTTTAGTTTGGGAAGGTCATTGTTAAAAACAGCGATATAGCCTCAAAAAACGTTTTACAGAAATCTCATTTTGCGTGCTATCTTCATCAAATTTGAAATATAAACTCATAAAACACTTGGCTTTCAAGTCATATTTTTTTCCAGGACATTACAGTAATGTTTTCCTGTGTTTGTATATAGAAAAACAAACGTTGAACACAATAAAAAAAAATTCTCATGACTTCATAATGTATAACTTTTTATATTTCTGAGCATGACACTTCCCCTTATAACACTGTCAAGCCCTAAGTGTCTTTTTTCCAATGATGCCTAGTTTGTGTTGTAGCTTACTGTAGTCAGGAACTGTTACTATTTAAAGTGAGGTAGGAGTAAATCCCCAAAAGTGAGTGCTGGATAGCAGGTTTAAAAAAAAACGAGCAAATCTAACTAATCATTTATTTATCAATCAGTGTTCTGTTGTTGTGATTATACATCCGTTTGGAAAGAAACCTAAAATGAAGCAGATTTTCGATTTGGCCTTGCGCTGCATTTGTTTGGGTGTTTTTCTTGATTATACAACACTTTTCTGCCTTGCTTCGAGTGCTCTCTAGCAAACACTCAGACGCCGTGCGTTCATGTTCAAGAGGGAATCGCTCGACACACGCAAAAAAAAAACCCATAACCGCACACAAACATGAGTCTGCTAACTTTTAATTGCTTTTGAAGGCTTTTACAATGCAGGACTGACAGCAGTGTGTGGGACATCAGATATGCTTCTCTAAAAAGCACAGCAGGTGCGTCCGAACAGCAGGAATCTGATGAGAAATTAGACGCTTCAGTCCTCCGAGAGAGAGACTGCATCTAAAAGGGTGACCGAGTTCATTAAATCACATGGCAGGGTGACATTTGCGAGTGTGTGTTTATGTGGGAATTCATTCATGTGTGTGCGAGGAGGAGTGTGTTTGCGTCCAGATGCATTCGTACATTTGTGTGTGTGTGTCTGTGTGGGCAAATGCATCCATGCGTGTGTTAAAGACTTTCAATGCTTGCAGAAGAGTGTGTTTTAGCATAGTCGAGTGCAAACGCATCATTCTGTTTAGGAACCAACTGGTAGATGTGGTGGTAAAGTTTTTTTACATTGGGCATTATGGTGGCGCAGTGGGTAGCATGATCACCTCACAGCAAGAAGGTCAGTGGTTCGAGCCTTGGCTGGATCAGTTGGCATTTCTGTGTGAAGTTTGCATGTTCTCCCCGTGGTCGTGTGGGTTTCCTCCGGGAGCTCCGGTTTCCCTCACAGTCCAAAGACATGTGGTATCAGTGAATTGGGTAAGCTAAATTTTTCGTTGTGTATGTGTGTGAATGAGTGTGTATGGATGTTTCCAAGTGACGGAAGGGCATCTGCTGCGTAAAACATATGCTGGATAAGTTGGCGGTTCATTCCACTGTGGTGAACCCTGATTAATAAAGGAGAAAAAAGCTGAAAATAAAATGAATTAATGAATATGTGTGTGAATGAGTGTGGATGGATGTTTCCCAGAGATGGGATGCAGCCGGTGGGGCATCCGTTGCGTAAAACATATGCGAGATAAGTTGGCGGTTCATTCCTTTGTGGTGAACCCACATTAATAAAGGGTTTAAGCCGAAAAGAAAATGAATGAATGAATATGTGGGTAAAAGAGTGTAGATGGATATTTCCCAGTGATGGGTTGCAGCTAGAAGGGCATCCGCTGCATAAAACATATGCTGGATGAGTTAGTGGTTCATTCATCTGTGGTGAACCCAGATTAATAAAGGGACTAAGGCCAAAATAAAATGAATAAATGAATTTGTGTGAATGAGTGTGTATGGATGTTTCCCAGTGATGGGTTGCAGCTGGAAGGGCATCTATTGCATAAAACATATGCTAGATAAGTTGGTGGTTCATTCCTCTGTGGTGACCCCAGATTAATATAGGGACTAATGGATGTTTCCCAGACATGGGTTGCAGCTGGAAGGGCATCCGCTGCATAAAACATATGCTGGATAAGTTGACGGTTCATTCCTCTGTGGTGAACCCAGATCAATGAAGGGATTAAGCTGAAAAGAAAATGAATGAATAAATATATGTGTGTATGAGTGTAGATGGATATTTTCCAGTGATGGGTTGCAGCTGAAAGGGCATCCACTGCATAAAACATATGCTAGTTTAGTTGGTAGTTCATTCCTCTGTGGTGAACCCAGATCACTAAAGGGACTGAGCTGAAAAGAAAATGAATGAATATGTGTGTGAATGAGTGTGGATGGATGTTTCCCAGAGATGGGTTGCAGCTATAAGGGCATTCGCTGCGTAAAACATATGCTGGATAAGTTGGCGGTTCATTCCTCTGTGGTGAACCTAGATTAATAAAGGGTTTAAGCTGAAAAGAAAATGAATGAATGAATATGTGTGTGAATGAGTGTGGATGGATGTTTTCCAGTGATGTGTTGCAGCTGGAAGGGCATCCACTGCGTAAAACATATGCTGAATAAGTTGGCGGTTCATTCCGCTGTGGTGACCCCAGGTTAATAAAGGGACTAAGCCGAAAAGAAAATGAATGAATGAATATGTGTGAAAGAGTGTGGATTGATGTTTTCCAGTGATGGCTTGCAGCTAAAAGGGCATCTGCTGTGTAAAACATACGCTAGATAAGTTGGCGGTTCATTCCTCTGTGGTGACCCCAGAATAATAAAGGGATTAAGCTGAAAAGAAAATGAATGAATGAATATATGTGTGAATCAGTGTGTATGGATGTTTTCCAGTGATGGGTTGCAGATGGAAGGGCATCAGCTGCGTAAAACATATGCTGGATAAGTTGGCGGTTCATTCCGCTGTGGCGACCCCAGATTAATAAAGGGACTAAGCCGAACAGAAAATGAATCAATTAATTTCTTTTTGTACGCTTATGCATTTACGTTTAGAAGAAGCCAACCTGGGTGTCCTATGGAGCAAAAATACAGCATATGGGCTCTTATATTGCTGTTGTGTCATCACTTATATTGCAAGTCATATCTTATCATAGGGTTGCGGCTGGAAGGGCATCCACTGCGTAAAACAAATGCTGGATAAGTTGGCAGTTCATCCCACTGTGGCGACCCCGGATTAAAAGGGGACTAAGCCGACAAGAAAATGAATGAATGAATCTCTCCGGCCTCTCATTTGGGATGCTTTTCATGAACTGGACCACATACAGGGCTTAATTTGTGCCGGAACACACCCGATCAGCCACCTATGAGATCTGATCCGGGACCTCGCAATTCACAAATTAAGCACTGCCCTCATGACAAACTAATAGAATAGCCCTGCCCTAGTGGATATTCTACCTAGACACTGCAGTCAATTGTATGTTTAAGTGTGTTTTGTGGTTTAAAAAGTATTTTCAATGCGTCTGTGCTGCAAAATAACTGATTATAAAGTCATTTTAGTTTAGTTTGAGTGAAGTAAAATTGGCTTTAAAAATCAACTAACAAAAAAAGACAATAATTTTCTTCACATTTTAGAATATTTTCTATGGAACAAAATCAATGCCAATTGAATTAAAAAGCATGTCGAATGACACTAACTGAAAAAAATAATGCATTGAATTAACAAGTGCTTGCATTTTAATGACATGAATTGCCAGGGCTTGTATTTTTATGTCCCGAAATTTAACATAGCTGTTTATTTAAGCTTTGAATATTTTAACTCAAAATATTTTGCACACATTTTCAATACTTCATAATTCACCTTCCAAAATTCACTTCCAAAATATTCAGTACTGTTTAAAAATACAATAAATATTATTCAAAAGGCAATTTTCAGTTCATTTTATTTCAGTTCAAAAATTCGGCCGTTGAAATTCGACATTACATCCGGGAACTGCGGGAAAAGCAATAGAGTACCGATCCAAGAGCACTGTCTGCTGTTAGATGTCCTCACTACCAGCAGCTAACAGCTTCATCAACAAGCTAACGCAAGACGACGTGTGCATGGGCGAAGATGGACCAAGAGGTGAGTTTATTATCAGCACACGCAGTGTTTGTTGTAGTAAGTAATTTTAGTGCAGTGAAAAGTAATGACAGGCATTACAATCGGTACTCTATTGCTTTTCTCGCAGTTCCCGGATGTAATGTCGAATTTCAACAGCCGAATTTTTGAACTGAAATAAAATGAACTGAAAATTGCCTTTTGAATAATATATATCGTATTTTTAAACCGTACTGAATATTTTGGATGTGAATTTTGGAAGGTGAATTATGAAGTATTGAATTTAAGAATGAAAATGTGTGCAAAATATTTTTAGTTAAAATATTCACAGCTTAAATAAACAGCTATGTTAAATTTCGGGACATAAAAATACAAGCCCTGGCAATTCATGTCATTAAAATGCAAGCACTTGTTAATTCAATGCATTATTTTTTTCAGTTAGTGTCATTCGACAAGCTTTTTAATTCAATACTTTTGGCATTGATTTTGTTCCAAAATTTTCAGTTCATGGATGTTTTTTGAGAGCTCGACAAAACAAAATGAACTCTACATAAAGAAATAAACAATGAATTGAGCTGTGATAATCATGATTTTGCGCATAATAATGCAGTATTCTCTCAATCATACGACTAGTAAATGATAATTCACCAACTGCTCTGTATTAAAACACGCACGATAAAGCTTTGAAGAGCTCTAATAAAGCACAAATTACAATTCCTCCAAATTCAGAATCGCAAGTAACAACAGCCGTGTTCATTTTGACAACGAGCAGAGCTGAAAACCGAACAAACACACTCTCAATATTCACACGGCTGCATGCGTGACCTGGAACCAATCGCGGTCCAGCCGTTCGAAATCCACTTTAATTGCAATCCACCACTTCCCACCAAAACAAATAATAGCAGAGCATCACTGACTGTCACAAACGTTTTAGACATTTGATACGTATTTAGTGGGGTTTGACGAAAAACACAGCTTAAAACCAGGCGTGAATGGGGCTTTTGTTTTTTGGAGGCATTGCATTAAACCCCTTTAAGTGTTTATTGACACGTTGTAACCTGAACACAGCCTGAGATATCATTAAGAGCTCTTCTAAACACTGCCCACCAAGCAAATTTGATGTTTGATAGACATCTACACAGCAAAATCAACAGTGTAAAAAATGCAGTGTCACATGTCAGTAACTCCAAAAATGTTGAATCGACACTATACAGTGTTAACGACGGCAGGTTGACAGTGTGGTTTCAAGGTGCAATACACTGAAAAAAATGTTGTCTGCAAAACTGTTGCAAACAATTTATTTGTGTTGAACTTAAACAAATTAAATTTAATAATGTTCAACTTAATTTGTTTGTTCAAATTCAGCCCCAAATTTTTTTTTACAGCCACTTAACGTAAAAAAAAGAGTAAATCCAAGGAATCAGCTTTGAATAATTTTTTTTCAGTGTATGACGTGATTTTCCTTTAATAATACAAGAGCAAAATATCGCGATATGTTAGACATACGCCACAGAACAGAGTAAAAATGAATGTCACACTGACAGGAGTACTTTCTTGATGACACTTGTAGAGTAATAACAACACTAGTGGGTGTTAAAGGCCCCTAAGTGTAAAACTTTGATAACTACAGTAAGTGTAACATTCTACACTGTCCGTGTATTTATTCAGCAGAGTGCCAATATTACACTGCAAATTTAACACTACACCCGGTGTACTTTTAACACTTGATAGATTAGGACCATATATGATCTTCACTAGTGTAAAAATCAACACTTTAAGTGTTAAATTGACACTACTTATTTCTACTGTGTAGTGTAAATATAGAGTTTTCTTAAACAGGGCTAAATTTGGGGTGTCTGTGATCATTTTATAGACATCTAAAAATTGCCCAAAACTAGACTAGTAATCAGACATCACATGTGCAGTCATTCAATCCTGTGTATTTGATAATTAGCTTAGTTTTGGGCTATTCTTAGATGTCTATTAGGCCCCGTCGAACACTGACCACTTTCCTCCTCCATGTTTCCTCTGTTGTTGCTGTCTTCACACTCGCTCTTCCTTCTATGTCATTAAACCGTGGAGAAGTACCTCATTGTCGCAAGTTTAATGACGTACAAAATGGAGTGCATCAATAAATCTGATCTACCTGTTTACGATAGTCACATTGTCACATATCTGATTTATATCTGATTTATTTCCACATATGAAGGAGGCCCGAAACCCATCTCTGAATATACAAATGTATGCGTTTTTTTTTTTTTTCGTGTTTACACGGTCATATAACAGATCCTATCTGTCACATATGAGCAGAAAAATTTGAATAGGGTCACACTTAACTGCCAGTGTAAACGGGGCCAAAGACATACTATACACTCAAAAACTGACTTTTGCTGTGTGTTTAAACTACTTATAAAAAATTGTTGAAACAACACAATTCTTAAGTTTTTTTTGGGGGGGGGAGGGGGGGGGGGGGGAACTTAATTGTTTAATGTTCAATCCATTTCATATTTGTAAAAACGATTATGTTAACGTAATTGATTTGTGTTGGGACATCATGTGTGAAAATTCTGTAAAACGCTGCATTTTTTTACAGTGCACTTGTGGGGATATTTGGTTGTATTTGGAATACAAGTTACACACACACATACACACTCAAAATTATTACACCTTCAATTTGGAAAAATGTAATTATGACACTTTTTTTCTTCATAATTAAAATGCTTTGAGGTGGCACGGTGGCTCAGGGGTTAGCACTGTCACCTCACAGCAAGAAGGTCGCTGGTTCAAGTCCCGGCTGGGTCATTTGGAACTTCTGTGTGCAGTTTGCATGTTCTCTCTGTGTTGGTATGGTTTCCTCCGTGTGCTTCGGTTTCCCCCACAGTCCAAACACATGCGCTATAGGTGAATTGAATCAACTAAATTGGCCATAGTGTATGTGTGTGTGTGGGTGTGAGAGTGTTTCAGCTGGAAGGGCATCCACTGCATAAAATATATGCTGGATAAGTTGGCGGTTCATCCCGCTGTGGTAACCCCTGATGAATAAAGGGACTAAGCCGAAGGAAAATGAATGAGTGAATGTTTGCAAAGAAATACAAGGTACACACACACTTACACATAAGCACCTGTGACTGTGTACCTGGCCTGGGTTCTGCTGAATGGCTCTGTTTTCCGCAGGGATGGAATAATGAGATTATCATATCAGAAAAAGCATGATGTGAAAAACCAGAGCTGACGAAAAAACGATTATCAGCATCATCAAAATGATTCCTCCTTCGGGGAATAAGAAACACACAGGCTCACAGACATGAATCACTCTCTGCAGAACTAACATGACCTTACCAGAGCTACCTATAAAACATGTGCATCACTGTCTGATCACTCCCATCACTAAACGGTTGAAGTTAGACATATTAGTCCCATGTGTATTTTCCTCCAATTTCTGTTTAACAGAAAGAAGACTTTTTTCAACACATTTCTAAAAATAATAGTTTTAATAACTCATTTCTAATAATTGATTTGTTTTATCTTTGTCATGATGACAGTACATAATATTTGATTAGATATTTTTTTTCAGGAATCTCATATTCAGATTAAAGTGACATTTAAAGGTTTAACTAGGTTAATAGGCAGGTTAGGGTAATTAGGCAAGTCATTGTATAACAATTGCTTGTTCTGTAGACAATCAAAATAAATAGCTTAAAGGGGCTAATAATTTTGAACTTAAAATAGTCTTTAAAAAATTTTAAACTGCTTTTATTTTAGCCAAAATAAAAAAATCCTAGCTCTGTTAAACATCATTTGGGAAATATTTGAAAAAGTACAGCGAACAAATAACAGGAGGGCGAATAATTTTGACTTCAACTGTGCTTACAGCTACTGAAAACCTGGGACCATTGTAAAATTTGAGCATTTCTGGATTAGTAAAATGTATTAGGTATTTGTTATATAAATTTGTCTGTAAAATATATATATATTGTCTTCTATAAAGGTCTGCAAATATTTAAATTAAACATATTTAATATATGTTGTATTAGTCAGAACAGCAAATTCTTAAATTTGTTGTAACTGGGTTATTCCATTACATATTGATTTCTTATAGTCCACATAATCCGGAAGTTGCTGCAGACTTTTTGTTTATCAGTATGTTGAACTATTTACAGCTGCAACTGAATACTCAGTAGGGGGTGGGGCTTTATTTTTTTTTATCAATTAGTTGCAACCCAGGCTCATTCTGAAAATTTCATATTTCTGGAGAGCGCCAAATATGTCCCATGAGGTACCTTTTTGTTTTTGTTGCTGTTTTTGTTTTCGCGAATCCACCAGAAGCCGCTGTCTACGCTTTTTCCTCCTCTCCTTTCCTTTCTCCCTCTCACCTGCTGTTCTTGCATTTATCTACACAAGGCTGCTGTTGACTGACTGAGTGATAGATTGACTCACCCTCCTCCTTCCATAAACCCAACCGATAGTGTTTTCAAAAGCACCGATTGACCAGCGCCCATTCAGTTCCCTAAACCCAACGAACAATGTTTAAAAAATAATGAAAATACAGAAAAAGAAATGCGCCCATATTTTTACCACGTTTTCGGATTTTACCACATTCTCACTCTGTTATTTAATTGTTTGTTTTATTTTTTGTTTTTTGTTTTCGTCTACCCTGCTTTCGGGAACAGTTCTTTGCCAGATTTGAACCACGTTTTCACGGTCAACATCCGTCGACGTATGTGGCGAGCTATTGGACAAACTGGTAACAGTGGGAAAGCTGTCCATACGGAGGTATGCAGTCAGCTGGTAAGCGTGAAAAGGAACGGCATCATACCACCCCATTGCATTTGTTTTAAAGATGAAATGCAACCATACGTACCTCTGGCTACATAATTCGTGATCTCCAGAAATGTAGGGCTACGTTTTCAGAATGAGCCTGTGTTGACTAATGTTCAGAGGGACGTGGCTAAGCACATTGCACCCAAGCCATCAAACTGACATCATCAGATGCAAATCTTTTTTTTTTTCTTTTAAAATAAATTGTCAGATTTTGATTAAAGATTACTAAAACCAAAGCGTCTTCAACAGTAAATCAACTTGCACATATTAATTTTTCACCCTAAGACTAACAATGTGTTATTACTGCAATTAATGTGTTAATAAAGGCTGGTTTATACTTCTGCATCAAGTGATTGGCGTGACCCACGACGCATGCCTTGCACATAGCCATGCATTAATACTCCTGTGTGCTGTTTGTGTTGCTCAGCAATAACACTTCCAAAGTGCTAGCTGGCAGTAGGCTATGTTCCTCTGTATCGAGTTTCTTCTCGGGTGTTTTGTTTTTTCTGAACGATAAACGAAACTCGCTCATTCAGAGGCGGGAAACGGCAGACGTGCAACAACTTTAATCATAAGGTAAACACAAAATAAAAGTCTCCATCTCTGTCATGAGACTCGACACTTGTAAACACTTGCTCCATCGGGCTTGAGGCTCTCAGCATCGCCCACACTTGTCACCGCTATCAAGCCGACCAATAACAGAGCTTGCGCTACATGTCATTACGATTTTTTAAGTAGTGAGAGTCAGCGACAGACACGGCGAGGGCTATGAAGTATAAATCAGCCTTAATTCGAGAGTTCACACTTTGCTGATGATTGATTATAAAGCGTATTTGGCATGCTGTCCTGGGAGAGAGCCCTGAGCTCAGAATATCCTCGAGCCCGGGGCTCCCTCCCGTTTAAAGGGCGAGAGGAGAGTTTGAGCTCAGGTAAGTCTCGAGAACTCCCCCGCTTGTGAACGTGCTGAGATATATCTGACTAGAGTTGCCTTAAGATGCTACTTAACAAGTAGTCAATTTACTTATGTTGTATGTTTTTTGGATGGTGGGAGGGAACCGGAGAACCCGGGGAAAACCCACACGAACACAGGGAGAACATGCAAACTCCACACAGAAACGTTGACTGGCTCGGGGAGAGGCCAAACCAGCGGTGTTCTTGCTGTGAGGCAACAGTGCTAACCATTGGGCCACCGTGCCGCCCTATCAGAGAAGGGGAGGAGTTGGGGTGGAAGGGGGGATTCTTCAAGACTAAGATGACCGGAGTAGAAAGCTCTGGTAATTTATAGTGTGTCGGGATTCGTCTGATTGTGGCAATATGCAGAGCTGATGTGGTACCAGCTGTGTTCAATCATAGGCACGTGATCCTCTCGAAAATAGTTTATAAATAAACCCCACCATATTTGTCACAACAAAACAAACTGTACATTTAGATTCCATCCAGACTGGAACTATCCTGTTAAGTTAAATGATTGGTAAAATATGGCACCTTTTTCTTATTTTATGCAATATTGTTTGATTTTGCAAAGTTTGTTCCAAATTTAAAACATTTTTGTTTTTTTTGCATTACATCATAGGCTGTAAAAGGTCAGATGCTTCAATCTTCATCATGAGGAGTGAATGATGTAACGTTAACCTGTGTATTGACTCGCTGTGAGAAGAGCAATGACTCAGCTGTTGTTGTTATGATGTGATCTGAATATCATCGCACCAATTAATCAACTCTGCCAATAATCACTCATTTAGAATAATTACTCATGGGTAATAAAAGTGTCAAAGCTCAATATTAATTAGCTCTAACGTGTAATATAGAGAGAGAAAAAACCGAGACTGATCACAGACGCTTGGGCTGAAATGTGTGACGCACTACTGCAAAAGTGACTTTACTGCTCAGTGCACCTTGAAGGAGTTTTTAGCTTTACAATCTTTCTAACATTATGTAATGGTTTTTGCAACACAGGCTCATTGTGAAAACGTACACCCACATACATTTCCGGTGAGTGCGAAATATGTGTCCAGAGCTACGTATGGCTGCATTTTGACTTTAAAACAAACTCTACAGTGCGGTATGACGTCACCGATGACTTCTGTTTTTTTTTTCACACTTACCAGCTGACCGCTTATCTCCGTGTGGACTGGTTTTGCTCTGTTACTAGTTTGCCCATAGCACGCCACGTACGTCGGCAGAATTGAGGCACAGAGAGGAGTTGACCATGAAGCGTGTAAAACAAAAACAAAAGGCAAAAAATAAAATAAACAAGTAAATCACAGGGTAAGATCTGAAAACGTGGTAAAAACCAGGCAGCTGTGAGGACTTTTCTTTTTCTGGATTGGTCGGTTTGGGTTAGGGAAGCGGGTGGATGCTGCCTCCATAAACATCTCTGGAGAGCGCGAAATACATCCAAAGTTTTTGTTTTCACGAATCCACCAGAGGCCGCTGTGTACACATTTTCAAATCTCAAATTTCTTTCATGAGTACAATTCGTGCCAGCTGTTCTTTTGTAAATCCACCAGAGGCCGCCGTCAACTGACAGACTAACCAATCCCCCACCCTCCCTATACCCAATCAACAGTGTTTTCAAAAGCAATCCAGAAAAAGAAAAGCCCTCACGGCCGCCTGATTTTTACCACATTCTCATGCTGCTATTTACTTGTTTATTTTATATTTTTGTCTTCTGTTTTTGTTGTAGGGATATTTACAGTTTTAACCCAAAGAATGAGCAGTCTCAAAGCCAGAGTCAGAGATTCAAATGAAAAAAGTTTACTGATGATAGTTTGCAGTTTCATCAGCAGAAGCCAGCTTCAACACTCACAATGAGTTCCTAGGCCGCTCTGCTTACAATCACAAAATCAACAACAATTATACTCTCTACACAAGACCAGAAAGGGTGTGATTCTGGTAAACTGTTACGATTGGTTAAAACATCCAACATACTTGAGTTACAAACTACTTACACATCTAATTACCATGTAAGTTCACAGGTATAAGCGGAACTTAATATAAAGTGGGACCCAAAATAAAGATGAAAAATTATGCTTTTTTGTGAGATATTTAAAACTAACGTGTATATATAACGATCTGGATGTCAAATGTCTATATACAAACATTTGAAGTACTTTTACTCACCAGTTGAAAGAAGAAAACTGCGTCTGGAAAAGACCTCCAGGGATATCGCTGCATCAATTCCCGGATGTAGTCGTCAACACTGTATTAGCGTTAGATACAAGTAACACTAAATAACAAGGAGACAAATCAGCTTCTAACACCGAGAGGGTTACATTATCTTTAACTCTGAATTACTGCAACCCTCGACATTTAAAACTAATGAATTTGCTGTGTAATTGTGCATTTATACTTCTGGATTCTGTTTGTGTTGCTCTGCAATAACACTTCAGAAACACTAGCTGGCAGTAGGTTTTTATGTTCCTCTGTGTCGAGTTTCTTCGTGGGTATTTCGTTTTTTCTGAACGCTAAAAGTAGCTAAAACTCGCTCATTCAGAGAAGGGAATAGTCGGATGTGCAACAACTTAAACCAAAATGGTACACAAAACAAAAGTTTCCATGTGGAGCTCCTTCACGGGACTCGTCAATAGTAAACACTCGCTCCATCAGGCTCGCGGCTCTAAGCACCACCCACGCTGATCACCGTTACCAAGCCGGCCAATCACAGAGCTTGCGCTATTCTTAGTCGTGACATGTAGTAAAATTTTTTGAGAGGTGCGCGTCAGCATCAGCATTGCCGTGAGGCACGGCGAGGGCTATGCAACCGTACAAAGCGCATACGCGTGCGCTTGACGCAGAAGTAAAAATCAGCCTATATACTGATTCACCTGCAGCGTCTCGGCGAAAAACATACATAAAAAAAAACATTTCAAAATCATCGGTTTTAAAATAAAACAAACGACTCTTGGACGCTTGCCGTGGCTTATTTAGAATCTGAATCATTTTCACAGCTCCCCATGCATTTCTCCCATTAGCTCAGTGTATGTCGTAGTGAGAAAGACCGCACGCACACGCAGTATGACTAAGCTCATCAGCAGCCAGGACTGGAATGAACACCCAAGCGTATAAAAGATCAACCCACTGCCACAGATAGCGATAAAAACGCTTTTAAATTCTCACGGTATCAGAGCTCTGCAAGGCTCTGCGTTGACAGTAAATAAACCACCCACGTGCATCAGCTCTAATCTCCTCACATCCCACTCAGGAGCTCTCGCTGAAGCAAGCGTTTCAGCTTCAGGAGGAGGAGGAGGAGAAACGCCACCGAGGTGAACAGGGAATCACGCAGAGCCAATACTATGTGTTTGTCGCTCGCTGAATCAATATCACATGACGCATATAGTTCAAAATCTTTACACTGTAAACAGTTTATGTACTGACATCAAGACTTGGGGAAACAGACCTTTCACACGACAGTTGCTCTGGTGGAATGGTGAATATTAAGATGTTCACTTCTCGAATAGTGGAAACCTCAAACCAGCGGGTCAAAACAACATCAACGTAAAACATGCAAATCAATTTGATGTCAATTGACTACCTTGATGTCAAAATGACATCATATTGACATCTAACATTGCTTTCAAAAACATATCAGAAAAATCAATTACAGGGCGAATGTTTTTTTTGACACAAATGTTTGGCTTGTCGTTTCCAAAATCCAGTGTAAATTTGGAGCTTTCAGATGAATATAACGTTTCTAATAATATAATACTTTTTTATTCCATAGTCTGTTGAAATTCTTGATTCTGATTGGCTGGAGGGTGTGGTATATTTCGTTGAAACGCACAGGTAATTCCAGTCAGTTTTGATCACAGTTCAATAAATGCGCTTCTCCCAAACGTTTACAGTTACTATAGCAACTCGCATGTGCTGCGCATGAAACCGATGAGGGCTATTAATGGCGGACGTGAAATCCGCAAAATTAGGAAAATACTCATTAACTATGCCACAAAATCAAGTTTTAAGAGTTTTTCAAGCAAGAATGTAGTTATTTTAAAGTCAAATTGTCCGTTTGTGTGTATGAAAAGCGCGTTTTAAAAATGTTGGAAGCTCCAGGCGGTCAGCGGCAGTATATATATATATATGAATAAATAATCAACATTGCATTGTTCTACACTAAAAAGTTGCCAACCCAAATGCAGGTACAACAGTCCAAAAGCACACATCATCACACTAGATGAACAGCAGTGCTGGCCAGTGGCAGCTATTGAGTATTAGAATAAAACAGACATTTGTGGGGGGGGTGGCATGTATGGGGTGGTTCGCCCAGGGTGCCATTCAAGCTAGCACCGCCACTGACTTTACTTTTGAAGTTACTTTTAAAACATATAAAATACACAAAAATACTAAATAAACTGCAGCTCATTCAGTTATTTCAGTTATTATTATTTCAATTATTATTATTATTATTATTATTATTATTATTGTTGTTATTATTATTATTATTATTATTATTATTATTATTATTATAACCACT
>CAIGQQ010005632.1:1854114-1866855 GCA_903798035.1 Danio albolineatus | reverse complement strand
TTTCCAGAATAAAAGGAATAATCAAATGAACGGATGATACACGGACCCAGTAAGTACTGTAGAGCATTAAACTTTAACTGGAGTGAATAAATCAAACACTGCCATGTTTATTGCTACTTTCGCTGTAGTGACTTTATACAAATCTAAAAGTGCAACACATTTATTGCACGCATAGTTTTGATGCACATTTCAGATGTTGAATCCACTAGATGGCGCTGTCTGCAATTTTTCAAAACTGAAATCCATTACTTAAGGTATGGTTGGTTGTACGTTTCAGATGTCAAATCCACTAGAGGGCGCTGTCCATATTTTTGGGAATCTGAAATTAGTTAATTAAGGTACGTTTTGTACGTTTCAGATGTCAAATGCACTAGAGGGCGCTGTCTACATTTTTGCGAATCTGAAATATATTACTTAGGGTACTTTTTGTTGCATGTTTCAGATGTCAAATCCACTAGAGGGCGTTGTCTACACTTTTGGGAATCTGAAATGCGTTACTTAGGGTAAGTTTTGTTGTACGTTTCATGTCACATCCACTAGAGGGCGTTGTCTACATTTGCGGATCTGAAATACGTTACTAAAGGTAAGTTTTGTTGTATGTTTAATGCCACAACCACTAGAGGGCGCTGTCTACAGGTGCGAATCTGAAATAGGTTACTTAAGGTACGTTTTTGCTGCACATTTCAAATGTCACATCACTAGAGGGTGCCGTCTACATTTTTGGGAATCTGAAATACGTTACTCAGGGTACGTTTTGTTGTACGTTTCAGATTGCAAATCCACTAGAGGGCGTTGTCTACATTTTTGGAAATCTGAAATACGTTACTTAGGGTACGTTTTGTTGTACGTTTCAGAGGGCAAATCCACTAGAGGGCACTGTCTACATTATTGGGAATCTGAAATACCTTTCTTAAGGTACGTTTTGTTGCACATTTCATATGTCAAATCCCCTAGAGGACGCTGCCTACATTTTTGGGGAATTTGAAATACGTTACTTAAGGTATATTTTGTTGTACGTTTCATGCCACATCCACTAGAGGGCGATGTCTACATTTGCGAATCTAAAATACATTACTTAGGGTACGTTTTGTTGCATGTTTCAGATGTCAAATCAACTAGATGGTGCTGTCTACATTTTTGGGAATCAGAAATATACTTGGGGTATGTTTTGTTGTACGTTTCAGATGTCAAATCCACTAGAGGGAACTGTTTACATTTTTGGGAATCTGAAATATGTTGCTTAAGGTACTTTTTGTTGTTCGTTTTATGTCACATCCACTAGAGGGTGCTGTCTACATTTTTGGGAATCTGAAACACCCTACTTAGGGTACTTTTGTTGCACATTTCGGATGTCAAATCCATTAGAGGGCGCTGTCTACATTTTTGGGAATCTGAAATATGTCACATAGGGTACGTTTTGTTGTACTTTTCATGTCAAATACACTAGAGGGCGCTGTCTACATTTTTTGGAATCTGAAATACATCACATGGGGTACGTTTTGTTGTATGTTTCGTCACATCCACTAGAGCGTGCTGTCTACGTTTTTGGGAATCTAAAACATGATACTTAGGGTATGTTTAGTTGTATGTTTCATGTGTCACATCCATTAGAGGGCACTGTCTACATTTTGGGGAATCAGAAATACGTTACTTAGGTTACGTTTTGTTGTACATTTCATATGTTAAATCCACTGGAGTGCGTTGTCGTCATCTTTCCGAGTCTGAAATACGTTACTCAAGGTATGTTTTTACTACAAACCTAAAGAAAATAACAACAACTCAAAATTAGCCATTACTGTGTTTAATTTTCTTTTCTTTTTTTTTATCATTTTCTGTATGCTAGCATATATCATTTTAAACAGTGGGTTAAATGTCACCTAGCTCTGAGTAACATTCAAAATCATATGTAGGATGAGCCTACCTGTGCTTTTGACTTCCCACCATACGGTAAAGATGTTCACTGACTGGATGACGTTCAGAAAATGACATACAGTACAAAGAAACAAATTGAAATGCTAACATTTGCTCGCAGGTGTTCATTTGTCAACGCAGACCATCTCCTTGAAACCAAATTGCAGAGGATAAGCGATGGTGTGCAATGCTAAGTTCTGCAGGTGTACCATTATCAGCGGAGAAGCTCATTTACACCTGCTTCTTATTATCACATAGGATCTTTGACACACTAATGCATTTTATTCGCTTAAATGGGAATGTTTATCATTAACACTTTACATCACCCTGCTCAAAAAAAAGCTGCAACCTGAAAAATATTCTGTCTGTATACTAAACGTCAATGGAGCGATGTCTCATCTGCCTAAATAAATTTTAAAAATAAAATGTTATAATGGTTATAATTATAGTTTTAATGGAAACTGTAAAGGTCGCGGTTCATCTCTACTGGTAATGCAGTATGTTAAAGCCAATAAATCCTATCCCAATACACTAGAAACTATTAAATGTTTTTGATGGTTACAATTTCAAGCCAAGCTCAGTGGAAAGCCAACATTTTTGAGAAACGTAAAATATGTTGCTCCAGGTACGTTTTGTTGCACATTTCAGATGCCACGTCCACTAGAGAGCACACACTACATCTTTGCGAATCTGAAATACATTACTTACGGCACGTTTTGTTGCACATATCAGATTTTTTTTGTATGTTTCAGATGTCAAATCCACTAGAGGGCGATGTCTACATTTTTGCAAATCTGAAATACAATACTTAGGGTATGTTTTGTTGTGTTTTAGATATTAAATCCACTAGAGGGCGCTGTTTACATCGTTGCGTATATAAGATGCATTACTGAGGGCAGTGTTGGGTAAGTTACTTTAAAAAAGTAATTAATTACTAATTACTAATTACTTAATCAATATTGTATTTAAAATACTTATCTAATTACTGTGTCTGAAAAGTAACTTAGATACTCAATAGGTAACTTAACTAAATACTTCTTGAAATCCCTATAAACCTTGAGTGGACAAATAATAAAAATGTAACTCTGTAAATAATAAATACTTAGATAAAACATATGAGTCAAACATGAAATAGTTTAGCCTTTTAGTTTTCTGAATCATCTTTATTATATTCTATTTTAAAAAATCTATAATAATTACATGCATAATAATTTTTAGTATGCATTGTAACCTTCTTAAATACTATTCTGCATATCTATCGATCAGGCAGGATCAGGCAATCTTTACAAAAAAAAGCATTATTTTTGGCGGTATTAGAATGAAAGCCCCTGCAGTATGATCGGAAGTGGACAAAAGGCTTAAGATTTATACGGCATGTTTTTGAACTGGATTGTGTCTCTCTTATTTACCTGTTATCCGATCGAGCAAAAGGTGTCTTATTACTCTGTAAACAGAGCGGCATCAGTCATGTTAAATTCGCTGACTCCCTCTGTCACATCTGCGTAGTCATCCTAGCCTTTCTCATAGTAATCTTCATAGCCCATGTAAGGTGCGCGATAGCCTTGAAAAAGCCGCGCGCTACAGCACGCAGGCGCGCAATGAGGAAAAATAAATTGATTAATACTGTAATGTTCTTGTCAGGGAATATTTTCATTTCGTAAAACAGCCACTGGTCAGATGTCAAATCCACTAGAGGTCACTGTCTACATTATTGGGAATCTGAAACCTGTTACTTAGGATACATTTTATTGTACGTTTCAGACGTCAAATCCACGCTGTTTACATTTTTGCGATTCTGAAATACATTTAGTTGTCCGTTTCAGATAAACGTCCTTCTTGTATACATCCAGGAGAAAGCTGGGTTTTCTTACAGATCACCTCGAACCACCCAACCAATAGTGTTTTCAAAAGCAAATCTTAGAAATAAGTGTACTTACTGCATAGTTTTACCTTGATTTTACTTTTTGCTTTTGTCTCTTTTGTGAAAGTGTTCTTCACCGCACTCGAATCCGAACAAGCATGCATCAAAATTACAATACCGTACAAAGTTAGTGACTAAGCATACAGGGATATACAGTATGTGCCTGTAAATGTCATTAGTGTGAAAAGAAACAAAAGCTGCCTGCGTCATACTGCCCCCTGGTGTTAATTTCACCTAGAAACTGACTTCACAAAAATGTAGACAGAAGCACATACTCCAGTCGCAAAACGTCATGGTTAGTAATGGTATTTGTAGTGGAAACCATTACAAATTCTGTTATGGTATTCTATTTATGGTCATTCATTCATTTTCCTTCGGCTTAGTGTCTTTATTCAGTAGGGGTCAACACAGCGGGATGAACTGCTTTTTGAACCGTTTTACACAGCGGATGGCCTTCCAGCTGGGAAACACCCATACACTCTCACATGCACACACATACACTACGGATAATTTAGTTTATCCAATTCACCTATAGCGCATGTCTTTGGACTGTGGGGGAAACCGGAGCACCCGGAGGAAGCAAGCGGGGAGAACATGAAAACTCCACACAGAAATGCCAACTGACACAGCTGGGACTCAAGCCAATAACCTTCTTGCTATGAGATGACAGCGCTAACCATTGAGCAACCGTGCCGCCCAGCAGGAATAACTAAATAGTTAAAAATAGTTCTTGTAAATCACCTGTCGTGTGATGTAAGTGAAGGCAAACCTGGATTATACAGAGTAGAGCTACCAGAAGCAACATCACCTTCTCCATGTGAGAAATCTAAATGAAGCCGAGTGACGGAGCAAGACTTTGAGAGACGAGACCGAATGTGCTTGTGAATTTCACCGCAAGCCTATTTGTGGAAACCACGCTCACTCCACGACTGGAGGAATATGAATCTGTCATTTTCTGCCAATGAAAAGCGTGTGCCTGTGTTTTAGTGAGTGAGCTGAGCGCTGCATTCGTTCGAATCAGTGGTTCATGAGGGAGCTACTACAGTATAAACTCCAAGCTTTTATGAGCGCATTTATATGTCATCATGCATATTTCGGTGCAATCAATTTTTTTTATGAAATAAATGATGCAATGAGTAGGGCCACACAGAATCTGCGCGCGCAGAATTCCGCAGATTTTTAGCCCATCATTGATTCTGTTTATTTACTGGTGTAAATGTGTGTAAATGTATATTTATTCAGTTTTTTAATTAATTTCAGTAATAATATTGATTAATATGAAAATATTCATATGATTTATTTACAATACAGTTTTGTAAAGTAACATTTTCTGTCTTTTAGTAGAGATTTTATTCGGGAGACTTGCTTTGTTTACCAAATAAAGTGGATCTAATTGGATTCGCATTGAAAACATTAAATAACAGTTAAAAAGGTATTACTTTTTATTTTCAATATTAATTTTTTTGTTATGATATTCCTAAAATAATTCCGCATGAATCCGCAGATTTTTAACAAAATACTCCGCAGAAATAGCAAAAAATGTCCGCAGATTCCGTCTGGCCCTAGCAACGAGCCACATGCTCACTTCAAGAGTTCACACTTAGCTGGTGATTGATAATAAAGCGTATTTGGCATGCTGTCCCGGGAGAGAGCCCTGAGCTCAGAATATCCTTGAGCCCGGGGCTCCCTCCTGTTTGCAGGCGAGTGGAGAGTTTGAGCTCAGGTAAGTCTTGCGAACTCCCCCCGCTTGTGAACGTGCTGAGCTATATCTGACTAGAGTGGCCTTACGATGCTATTTTAAAGTAGTCAATTTACTTATGTTGTATGCTTTTTAGATGGTGGGGGGAAACCGGAGAACCCAGGGAAAACCCACGCAAACATGGGGAGAACATGCAAACTCCATACAGAAACGCTAACCGGGCCGGGAAGAGGCCGAACCAGCGGTGTTCTTGATGTGAGGCAACAGTGCTAACCACTGGGCCACCGTTCCGCCCTATCAGAGAAGGGGAGGATTTGGGGTGGAAGGGGGATTCTTCAAGACGAAAATGACTGAAGCAGAAAGCTCTGGTAATTTATAGTGTGTCGGGATTCGTCTGATGGGTGCAATGTGCTGAGCTGAAGGTGGTGCTGTGTTTAATCATAAGCATGTGATCCTCTCGGAATTAGTTTATAAATAAACCACATTTAAAACTGAACATCGGCTGAAATTCTCCAAGTTATCAGTTATGCTAATGGCATTTATTAGTTTTGGAGATGAATTGCCACAAGAACTTATTATTAAACATTAACTACCTACAGCAGAAGTCAAAATTATTTATTACCACTATTTATTTCCCAAATTATGTTTAAGCAAGCTAGGAATTTTTCAAAGTATTTCATTTCATATTGTTTCTTCTGGAGAAAGTCTTATTTGTTTTATTTCGGCTAGAATAAAAAGCAGTTTTTACTTCTTTTTAAGGTTATGTTGTTGTTGTTGTTTTTCGGCAGAGCTGATTTCTTATGCTTATCAATGTGCTTTCATCAGTACCGGGGTACATTAGCTAATGCTCGGCCAAATGAATATTCTTTTCACTCTTTTTTCCCATGTAACCTGTAACCATTGACTTTCCATTGAAGGAAAAACACTACTGTAATGGAAGTTTACAGATTTACAGCTTCCTTCAAGATATCTTCTTTTGTATTCAGCTGAAGACTTAAACAGTTTTGAAACCCCTTGAAGGAAAGTAGCGAGTAGCTAAATTGAATTTTTAGGTGAACTATCGCTTTAACATTTTTTTTTCTTCATTACATGAATGATGCATCATTCTGAAAGCTGACAGAGGCCAATTTGATGTTATCAAATCCAATTCATGCTGTGTTTTCTTTTTTTGGGGGGGGAGAGTAAATAGTGTGTATTTTGGGTGAACTATTGCTTTAACGTTTATTTTTTTCTTAATAATAACACTCTTGGCGCCACGGTGGCGCGTGAGTAGCACGTTCGCCTCACAGCAAGAAGGTCGCTGGTTCGATCCCCGGTTGGGGCAGGTCCCGGTTGGGCCAGTTGGCATTTCTGTGTAGTTTGCATGTTCTCCCCGTGGTTGCGTGGGTTTCCTCCGGGTGCTCCGGTTTCCCCCAGAGTCCAAAGACATGCGGTACAGGTGAATTGGGTAAGCTAAATTGTCCATAGTGTATGTGAGTGAATGAGAATGTATGAATGTGTTTCCCAGTGATGGGTTGTGGCTGGAAGGGCATCCGCTGCGTAAAACAAATGCCGGATAAGTTGGCGGTTCATTCCGCTGTGGCGACCCCGGATTAATAAAGGGACTAAGCCGAAAAGAAAATGAATGAATGAATAACACTCTTCTGAAAAAGACAAATATCAACACTAAATCAAAAAAATGATGTTTGTCCAAACTACTCATTTAAAATGAGCTGAAACAACACAATTCTTGAGTTTTGGTGGGACAACTTAATTATTTTATGTTCTAGCCACTTAAATTAACTTGATTGCTTCATGTTGTCTCAACACAAATCGATTGTGTGGCATTTTATTACAGTGAATGATGAAATGAAAGAGTCCGTTTTGATGTTATTAAATCCAATTTACCTTGCTGTTTTTTTCCCCGCAGAGTTGATTTCTTATGCTAATCACAGCGCTGTCATCAGTAACGCGGTACATTAGCTAATGCTCGGCCAAATGAATAGTCTTTTCACTCTTTTTTTTTTTTTTCTTTCTCGTGAGGTTGCAGTTCAGCAGCCTGTATGACATCAGCGTCCCCAGTGTTTGGTGGCTCTACAGCTGGATGCCGGCCTTTATTGAGTAGGTGGAAGCGAATATTGTGCGGCCCTAAAACTGAAAACCTGTAACCATTTACTAAACACTACTATAATGGAAGTCAGTGGTTACTGACTAGCTTTCTTTAAAGCATAATCTTTTGTGCTTGACGGAAGACATAAACAGGATCGGAACTACTTGATTAAGGTTAAATAGTGAGTAAATTTTCACTTTTAAGTAAAATATCCCTTTAATGTGACTATTTTTTAGCTAGTCCATATTGTATCAGAATCAGAAAGAGCTTTATTGCCAGGTATGTTCACACATACGAGGAATTTGTTTTGGTGACAGAGCTTCTACAGTGCAACAGAATTACAGAGACAGGACAAAAAACAGATAATAAATATATTTTAAAAATAGAAGTAAGTGTTAAATGCAAATATACAAATTGACAAGTGTATGTACAGGCACATTACTATATACAACATTATATGTGCAGCAGTTATGTGCAAATTGGCATGTAAAGTGTGTTGTTAAATAAGTGTATGTGTGTGTAAACAGTGTATAGCAAGTAGTGATGTTTGTTTTATAATTATTATCATCAAGTGTTCATGAGATGGATTGCCTGGGGGAAGAAACTGTTTCTGTGTCGGGCTGTTCTGGTGCGCAGAGCTCTGTAGCATCGACCAGAAGGTAACAGTTCAAAGAGGCAGTGTGATGGGTGTGAGGGGTCCAGAGTGATTTTGGCAGCCCTTCTGCTCGCTCTGGATAAGTACAGTTCTTGGAGAGTAGGGAGGGTTGTACCAATGATTCGCTCAGCAGTCCCTACTATTCGACGTAGTCTTCGAAGGTCAGATTTGGTAGCTGAGCTAAACCAGACAGTTATTGAAGTATGCTGAAGTATGCTATAATTTAAATGTGAAATTACTTATCCTGTATATTGTATATTATATAAAAAAACAATATTTTACATAGTTTTACGATAAAATAAAGTTTTACCGTGGCAACTTTTAACAATAATGCAACTTTTATTAAATATAACCCTTTTTTTATTACATGGAGTTGATCAATTGTTTTCTTCATTTATTTTAATTATTTAATGTAACGTCTCTACTGGCTAAAAATAACATGAATAGCTATTTAATGATTTTTTAATGAACGAACTTCTGAAAGAGTCTGTTTTGATGTTATTAAATCCTATTTACCTTGTTGATTGTTTTGGTGGTGGAGTAAATAGTGAGTAAATTTCATTACTGGGTGAACTATGCCTTTAAAATACAATTCATTCCCAATAATAACACTCAAATCAATATCAACACTCAATCAAAAAATTACGTTTGCTGTTAGCTCAAACTACTCATTTAAAATGAGCTGAAACAACACATTTTTGAGTTTTTTGGGGAGGACAACTTAATTATTTTATGTTCAATCCAATTAAATTTGTAAACTAACAAGTT
Source organism: Danio albolineatus (assembly GCA_903798035.1). NCBI lineage: Eukaryota > Metazoa > Chordata > Actinopteri > Cypriniformes > Danionidae > Danio > Danio albolineatus. The sequence continues at coordinate 1,857,812 of CAIGQQ010005632.1, read as the reverse complement.
AACTTAATTTCTTCATGTTGTCTCAACACAAATCGATTGTGTGGCATTTTATTACAGTGAATGATGAAACGAAAGAGTGCGTTTTGATGTTATCAAATCCAATTTACCTTGCTGTTTTTTCCCCGCAGAGCTGATTTCTTATGCTAATCACAGCGCTGTCATCAGTAACGCGGTACATTAGCTAATGCTCTCCCAAATGAATATTCTTTTCACTCTTTTTTTTTTTCTTTCTCGTGAGGTTGCAGTTCAGCAGCCTGTATGACATCAGCGTCCCCAGTGTTTGGTGGCTCTACAGCTGGATGCCGGCCTTTATTGAGTAGGTGGAAGCGAATGTTGCGCGGCCCTATTCATCTCCCGCGGCTCCTCGCTAATTAAGCTGTCAGGCTGCTGTTTGAGGCCGGGGGAGAGCGACAGCATAAGAGCAGTGGTGGAGCGAGCCTGGATCTCTGGCGCTCTATCCAGCCTGTAATTTAAAACGCAGCTCAAAAAGAGCTTCAGCAACCCAGCCGAGCCACCCGAGGAGGAGAGCTAACCTCGCGCTTTATATATTCACTGATATGAACGGCCTTTCTAATATGCAGGTGCTGAGGGAGAGATATTACGCAAGCTTATTTACACACGCATGCGTTAATAAATAGGCTCATAGAGGCTACTGTACTGTACTGAGGCCACTCTGAAGAGTTGGATTTAACGCAGGTTTACGTGAAAAGTTTTATATATACTGTATAATATACACTCACCGGCCACTTTATTAGGTACACCTTTCTAGCACCAGGTTGAATCCCCTTTTGCCTTCAGAACTACCTTAATCCTTCGTGGCATAGATTCAACAAGCACTGGAAATATTCCTCAGAGATTTTGGTCTATACTGACATGATACCATCACGCAGTTGCTGCGGATTTGTTGGCTGCACATCCATGATGTGAATCTCTATTGGATTGAGATCTGGTGACTGTGGAGGCCATTTAAGTACAGTGAACTCATTGACATGTTTAAGAAACCAGTCTGAGATGATTCGCGCTTCACGACATGGCGCGTTATCCTGCTGAAGGTAACCATCAGAAGATGAGTACACTGTGGTAATAAAGGGATGGACATGGCGGCAACAATACTCAGGTAGGCTGTGGCGTTGACACGATGCTCAATTGGTACTTATGGACCCAAAGCGTGCCAAGAAAATATCCCCCACACCATTACACCACCACCACCACCTGAACCGTTGATACAAGGCAGGATGGATTCATGCTTTCATGCTGTTGACGCCAAATTCTGACCATATCGTCTGAATGTCGCAGCAGAAATCGAGACTCTTCAGACCAGGCAACGTTTTTCCAATCTTCTATTGTCCAGTTTTAGTGAGCCTGTGCAAACTGTAGCCTCAGTTTCTGTTCTTAGCTGAGAGTAGTGTGATCTTCTGCTGTTGTAGCCCATCCGCCTCAAGGTTGGACGTGTTGTGTGTTCAGAGATGCTCTTCTGCAGACCCCGGTTGTAACTAGTGGTTATTTGAGTTACTGTTGCCTTTCTATCAGCTAGAACCAGTCTGGCCGTTCTCCTCTGACCTCTGGCATCAACAAGGCATTTGCCCCAACAGAACTGCCGCTCACTAAATATTTTCTCTTTTTCGGACCATTCTCTGTAGACCCTATAGATGGTTGTGCGTGAAAATCCCAGTAGATAATAAATACTCAGTAATAAATACTGAAATACTCAGACCAGCCCGTCTGGACCCAACAACCATGCCACATTCAAAGTCACTTAAATCACCTTTCTTCCCCTTTCTGATGCTCGGTTTGAACTGCAGCAGGTCGTCTTGACCATGTCTACATGTCTAAATGAATTGAGCTGCTGCCATGTGATTGGCTAATTAGATATTTGCATTAACAAGCAGTTGGACAGGTGTATCTAAAAAAAAAAAATGGATGTTGAGTGTATAAAGTAGTACATAAAACACATTGTAGGATACATATATAGATCTATAGAACAGAAGATACACTATACAGTAAAATATATGACAAAAATTTCAAGAAAACAAATAAATTCATGTTGCTTTTACTTATTTTAATAAGTTAATCAGGTTTCAACAATATTTTTAAGTTATACAAAGTTTAATTAACATTTTAGTCTATTTGAATGATGTAAGTTGAGATGACTAGAAAAGCTAATATGATTCACCCTGAAAAATTAGTGTTCGAGGGCCAAACTTTATTACTTTTTATTATTAAAATGTATTTTATTTCTTTTTTTCCCCATTTTCCCTTTTTTAGCCATTTTTTGCCTTTGCCAGCGTAAGAGACAACTTCAAAATTCACCAATAGCGCATGTCTTTGGACTGTGGGGGAAACCGGAAACACCGGAAGGAAACCCACGCCAACATGGGGAGAACTTGGGAGGCGACTTTCTTGCTGTGAGGCGACAGTGCTAACCACTGAGCCACCGTGTCACCCATCAATATTTTCCTCTTATGTAAATCCAAAGAAACTAAGAATTTTCAAGTGGTCTCTTGCCTTTTTCCATGGCTGTACATGTATATACGTTATATACATTAGTTTCACAAGTTTCATAAGCTAATCAATTTTTAATAAAATGTGATGAAATATTTAGCTAAAGCACTAGGGCATTCTGGGACCAAATGAATCCACCTTCATCAAAAATGACTTGGGTTTTATTTCTAGCCAAGGGTACAGCCTGTTCGTTTCATTTCACAGAATATCCTTTAGCAGCAGATTCCCATTATGTGAAATAAACTGTATTTGCATAGGAAAGCAAGCAAATACGACACTGCAAAACGCCAGCAGATTGAAATCTCCAAAAAACAAACCACATAAATTGTTGGCCAGTGATTTATATTTGAATTTACAAACTTTCTCTAAAAAAAATGATAAAATCTGTGTGCTAAACTATTGATGTGAGGTGGATTTAAATGTTACTGCAGTCATTAATAACTGATCCCTGTGTTTGTGGTGCTTTCATAGAGGTTAAAGCACTCAGGCGCAGTGGGTGTCCAAATTCCCTTGTATAAAAGCGGTCAGTGACCCCTCAACAGGAGACTGCGACAAAATCTGAGCACTTTTGTCCATGGTAGGGCTGTCTGGAGAACCACAGAGCCAACCGTCACAAACCCGGTGAGATTCTCGTATTTTCTGTAATACCCTCTTTTTCTCTTCGCACTACAGGTGTTTGACATTTCAGCAGAAACAACTTCAGGCCGAGACCCGTACAATGAACTTCACCAGGCATCTGACAAGAAAATCGTATTTTTCTCTATTAGGATGGCTGGAAACATCTTGAGAAAGCTGTGAGAACAACTTCAGAGGCACACAACTCTGTTTTGCACCAGGAAAATTTAACGAAATCTCACAATTTTAGACATGGAATGACAGCTTAGAATCATACTAACTATCGTGTCATCTCTTTTCAGAGTAAGCTCTTTTTTTTAATCTGGTTGATGATAAAACAAGTAAAATTTCCACATGCGAGGATCAATAAAGAACCACTTAGCAACACCCTGTCAGGCACCCAGAACACCTCTGAAATACCCAAGAAATCATGCAAAACACCCTCACAACCATTTAGCAACACCCTTGCAGGCACCCAGAACACCTCTGAAATACCAAAGCAGCCACATAAAACACCCTCACAACCACTTAGCTACACCCTTGCAGCCACCCAGAACACCTCTGAAATACCCAAGCAGTCA
>CAIGQQ010005632.1:1830655-1845316 GCA_903798035.1 Danio albolineatus | reverse complement strand
AGAGAGAGAGAGAGAGAGAGAGAGAGAGAGAGAGAGAGAGAGAGAGAAAGTGCTCATTTAGGAATATATCTGCAATTAACAACAAACATTAATCACCGAAGTATTAATAATTTCCATTCCACATATCATTAAAAACAATACAAAACATTAACCATTAAAACCAATACTTTTGATTGATTTCCACTGTGTTTTGGTAGGTAAACGATTACCAGTAGAGACCCACAGGGATCATTACAGTTTCAATTGAAATCAATACAATTCACATTAAAAACAATTTAAATAATTCACAATACATTTTTTCTACAACAGGGCTGGCACCTTTATTAGCATATTTATGGTAAAAATAAATCAATAAAAGGCCATTTATAGCTTGAATGTGTGAGGCTTTCAGTTTCAGCATTTTTTAGATACGTCTTGTGTGCTGCTTGCAGACGTTTCATAATTCATAACACCATAATTACAAACTGACATGCGGCTCAGACAGACTTACTGTTTGCTCTTTTTGTTATTCAGCTAGTCATCTGCCACCGATGACTAATAAGATAAATAACGTGGTCTTGCAATTCCAAAAGCAACTCCAATGTCTGTTTTGACTCGGTATTTGATAGCTGTAATTAAACGATGCAAATGAATCAAGCTGATTTAATATCAAACGATAACTTTACTTTGAGATGTTAAATCTTTATTATTAATGTTTTGTTTTAAGTATATTAAACTCTAGAAAGCACACAAAACTAGTTACTCATTCCAGTCATGCAGATTTAAGCATTCAGTCTGTAGCGCCATCTAGCGGCAGCTCGCAAAACAATCCCATTTTCTGCTAAACACTTGAAAACAACATGTTTGTCAACAAGAGAACGAAGGCCATGTGTCCATCAGAGCACATGTATTAGGTTTGTGTGTGTGTGTGCGTGACCTGGCTTTGACTTCAGAAGAGATCACAGCACCTGCACACTGACCTCAATCCTCATAAGGATCTTACTGTCAATCACGGAGGCAGATGTCACTCTAAGAATCCTCAGTCTTTTCTCTCTCTCTCTCGCTATCTCTGCGGAGTCACAGTCTCGTGCGGGACAGAGGATAGAGCAAACACACACCGACTGATGATTTGACGAAAACACGCACATGAAATTATGGCAACCATTGTGAGTATACAAGTCTTCTATTTCATTCTATTCTATTCTATTCTATTCTATTCTATTCTATTCCATTTTATGCTATTCTATTCTATTCTATTCTATTCTATTCTATACTGTTCTATACTGTTCTGTTCTGTTGTTTAAATATCAAATGATTCTAAAAAGAAAAATAATTGTGTATTTTAATTGCAATAATGTATTGGAATGTAAAAATTTATGTTTAATAAAAGGGTAAATGTTTCTTGATCTGATAAAAGAATAAAAGAAAATAGGTATTTGCAAATCAAATGTATTTAAATATTTTATTGTCCTATTTACCAATTTGTATTATTTTATTAGTTTAAAATTAAAGTAAATTATATGTACAACCTGTTCTTTAATTCAACGCTATTTAGTATCATTTTTTTTATTAATAGCTGGAATTAGTTTCAGTTTGTTTTTATTTTCTTGTTAACGTTTTGCAGTTTTGTTACTAAATATTCAAATATTTGTTATTGTAAATATTCTCTGGAAACAAGCTGAAATTATTTAGATTCGTTTTTATTTTATTTTATTTTTATATTTTTATTATTTCGTAGTTTTAGCTTCAGTTAACTATTTTGCTTCAATACATATGAGAATGATGTACTTATAGGTTCATATACTGTAAAACCCAAAAAGTTATGGTAACTCAAACCACTTAAGAAAAACCGATTGCAACAAACCATTTAAGTTCAAAAACTAATCCTAATGAGTACTGTGAACTTAATTCATTAGAGTAAACGAAGCAGTTTGAGCACAGTAAAACCCAATAAATGAAGAGAACTCAAACCAACTGAGTACTGTAAAACCCAATAAGTTAAGGCAACTCAAACTGATTGAGGAAACCGATTGCAACAAACCATTTGAGTTAAAAAAAACTAATCTGTTTGAGTAGTGTGAACTTACTTCATTTAAGCTGAAGTAATGGGGTATTCAACTTATTACCTCAAAACTCTTTTCAAATGAGAATTGATTTTCTGGAAATTTTGCGTATACACTCATTTCATAAGGTTGACTGTTGGGTTTTAGAGAGAGCTGCTTTTAAGATGATATGAGATGTTTTTAACTGGTTTTAAAAGAGCTAAGCCTACTTGACAACTTCTTTATTTATAAATATTTGAATAAAATTATAATTTTATTTCATTTATAGCCTTTATTTAACCAAGAAAGAAAGCACATTGAGATTACAGAAATCTCTTGTACAAGAGTGCCCTGGCCAAGACTAAGCAGTACACGGCTCACATGGGTTTAAATTCATATAAACGCACAAATAATGTGTCTATCAATTCTGATTTAACATCCTAGAAACAAATTCATTAGCGAGGGGGGTTTGGGCGTTCAAAGAACCTACCCCCACTTCATTTACTTAATTTTAACCTATTGCTGTTATACAAAATGACCAACAAAAAAAGTGTCAAGCACCGAAAGCTATGAATTCTATACGCTTTTTAATGCTAAAAATACATAATTTTGCTATTGATGTTACCCAAAAATGTGTTAATTTACAAGAGGAAAAAAAGTGAAACACTTTGTTAATAATTTCTTTATTATTATTATTATTATTATCATTATTATTATTTTAAGATTCTTATTTCTGAGGATGTGCCAATCAGTTTGATATTTGCATAATATTATTTTTTTTTAAGCAGGTTTCAACACATTAAACAGATTTTATTTTAAGCAGGTTTCAACAGATTAAACAGAAGCGTTGCTGTTTTCCCATATGATAGATGGTCTAATAAAATTTGTATTTTTAACAACATATTTCTTCATTCCTATTTTTTTATTTAAACACTAATCTAACAATGTAATTTGTAAAACTGGAATGTAAAATGTAAATTTAAAATGCATGTTTGCTAATAAACACATAATAGTAATACAGTACGGTAAGCAATTTGACCACATTGTAGTAAATATTTTTGGTGCATCAAAAAGCGCAAACATGCAAATTCAGCACAAATTAGTCACTGTAATGATGCTTAAACTTCATAATTACATAATACAAATACTTCATAATACAAAATTTAACAATAGCCAATTTGTCAGCACCAGTGGTGTAGTGGTTAGTGCGTCGACACATGCGATATGGTGCTCGCGGTGACCCGAGTTTGATTCCGCCTCTTGGTCCTATGCCGATCCATCCCCTCTCTCTGCTCCCCATGCTTTCCTGTCAATTCTCTCTACTGTCCTATCTAATAAAGGTGAAAACCCTGGAAAAAAAAACAATAGCCAATTTAGAGTAGTATATAACAATTTTAAGCCTATCTTACTCTTTAAAACAATAGAAATGTAAAAATAACATAAAATAATAATGCAAATAACGTAACATAGTCTATGTTCAAATTAATTTCCTTAAAAATAAAACTTTTACACTTTTAGAAACACATTTAAAATTGTACTAGAGGGTATTACTTTTTTCCCAGCACTGCCTGCAACACTGTAGGTAAATGTGGCACCTGTGTGCGTGTGCGTGTGTTACAGATGCAGGAGAGTTTGACCTGCCAGGGGAAAAGCGCGATGCTCCATATGGGCGGCTGCGGGATTCAGCTGGTGTCCAGAAAAGGCCGCCTCTCACGCACACCTGCCCTCCATCTGTTACCGACACATGCGGAGGAGTCTTTACGTCTGTCCCTCTCCTCTTCTTCCTCCTCTTCTTCCTCCTCCTCCTCCATTCAGGAACAGAGTAATAACACCAGTCGAGCTCCTGAGAGAGAAAAAGAGGCCGAAAACCTGCCTCCGCGACGCCCTGTGAAACTCGCTCCACTAGAGCTCCCCCTGGAGGTCAGAGAGGCTCAGCGGCAGAAAATTAAAAGCGCTCAGGAGGGCAAGACTGCAGGTTGTAAGCCTGAGGGGGTGTATCCGGGAAAAGTGAAAGTTTGTTGGAGAGATGAGCCGGATAATAAGTCACCAGAGCGTTTCCCGCTGAGTACCATCAGAGAACAACATAAACCACTGACACCTGTCAATCAAGTGAAAACTGGTTCTGATAAGCCTGTGAGGAAGGAGGCGGGGCCAGTGGAAGGTAATATGACGAGAGTTCATCAGCACATCATCATTACAGTCTAATAATAATCACAGATAATGTATTTTTCCAGTGATTTTCCATTGTTATTGTAAGTTGAAATGACCTCTAGCATTTTAAAACTTTTTTTTATTTGTTCAATAACGTTCTGTGTGAATTATTTTAACTTCTAACAGTGACATTTTATTTATCTGTGGTCAAACCGCAGAACAGTATATTTAAAATATATATTATTAAAATATTTCCTTAAAATACATTAAATATTTTCATAAAAATATTTTAATCCTGAATACAAATTGCAATTTTATAGATTTAGTTGATGTTTAGTTCATTCATTCATTTTCTTTTCGGCTTAGTCCCTTTATTAATCTAGAATCACCACAGCGGAATGAACCGCCAACTTATCCAGCATATGATTTACGCAGCGGATGCCCTTTCAGCTGCAACCCATCACTGGGAAACACCCATACACACTCATTCACACCCATACACTACGGACAATTTAGCTATCCCAATTCACCTACAGTTAAGCGCATGTCTTTGGACTTGTGAGGGAAACCGGAGCACCCGGAGGAAACCCACACCAACACGAGGAAAACATGCAAACTCCACACAGAAATGCCAACTGACCCAGCCGAGGCTTGAACCAGCAAGCTTCTTGCTGAGAGGTGATTGTGCTACTCACTGCGCCACCGTGACGCCCAGTTGATGTTTTAAAATAACCGAAAAAAAATAAATAAATATATAAAATAAATAAAAACTACATAAATATTAAAAATAGCAAAACCTCAAAGTAGATTTAATGTGTAAACAGAAACCATAAATTAAAACCAAACTAAAACTATAACTTAATTATAGTTTAATAAGCTGCAGTATTCAGTATTACCTTTAAGTTAATGCAGTTAGTTATATTTAATCAAACTGCATTTATTATTGTTATTATTATTATTATTATTATTATTATTATTATGATTATTATTATTATTATTATTATTATTAGGCTATCATAAAAAACTCTTTACTCAACACAGGGTGTTCAGGTTAAATGTTGAGGTTAAATGCTTAGCAACTGAAAGCCAATCACTTGCATCATATTCACAAGCTTTGGGCAGACATGGTTCTTTCAGCATTTGAGGTCAAAAAATGTCAAATAATGATGGGAAAAGCATCAATTAGAAATTGATCTTCACTCTGAATTCTGTTAAGAGAAAAACAAACATGCTTACATAAAAATACACACTGCCAGAGCAAAATACAAACTGTGTTTGCTAATTCAGTGACACTGAGGCTACTCATATTCAAGTAAACAGGAATTATCAATCCAAGGGATTAGGGTTAGAACAGTGTAAACATAACTATATAAATAGCTAATTAATTGTTAGCATCAAAAAAACGGAAAGTAGTGTGAAATGTAACTTAAAGGGCACCTATGATGAAAATCATCTTTTGGAAGCTGTTTGGACAGAACTGTGTGTAGTGTGTCCGCAGTCATATTGGAGAGATAGTAACACAATAAGTCTCTTTTTTTTAAATTTCCTTCACGTTAAAATTGGATTTAAATCCCTCCCATTTTGAGGCCCACCGCAACGTGATGTAGGTGTGCGATTTCCCACCCAATTGATTGACAGCTGCTTATTAACATGTCTCCATAGTAACGCATATAATCATATTAGAGGACGCTTCAATCCCGGTTTGTGGACTTAAATTAGGTTTATTTTGTACATTAACATAATGGATATCCTCACAACAGTGGATTTTAACGTATATAGTGTCACGTTTGTCTTGCAAAAACAGCTAACTTTATAACGACATTGTGTGTGACTCGTCGTTGCAGAAAGGCTTGAATTAACTAGACAACAAATATATCAAATAACAGTTGGGAAAGTTGTAGTATGGGAGATTTGCTTTATTCTTGTCTGTCACTGTGCTGTTTATCTACGTGAAGGCTACACCACTGAAATGCATATGGGAAGGGTGGGTGGGGAGAACTAGCTCATTTGCATTAAAGGCACAGGCAAGAAAAACAGCTACAATGTCCAAACAGCTCAAAATCCCAGATTTAAAAAGGTATAATAAATTATCTGATGGGTGTGTTAAACTTTTAACCCAATATGAAACTTTACAGACACATTCTGGAGACATCCTTAAAATCTTTAATAAGGGGTAAAATATGTGCCCTTTAAGATAACCCAAGGTGATACATGATACGATAATTCATCTAAAGTACACACGGTAAAAAGCGATTACTACCTAAAGTGAGTAAACCCACTGCCTTAAAAACAAGTTGACTTTACTCAAAAGTGAGTGAGTAAACTCATTATAACATGGAAATGTTAAGTTGACTTAATTTGTATAATTATGCACATATATCATTTACTTCATAATTTTAAGGCAATGGATTTGCTCACTTTTTTAACTAAAATCAACTAATTAATATAAAAGCAACAGGTTTACTCACTAATTTAACTAAAGCCAATTAATCATGTTTTTTTACAGTTAAAAATACGGTACACTGAAAAATAAAAATTAATTGTATTTACTTCAGGCGTCATGGTGGCGCAGTGAGTAGCACAATCACCTCACAGCAAGAAGGTCGCTGGTTCAAGCCCCGGCTGGGTCAGCTGGCATATCTGTGTGGAGTGTGAATGTTCTCCCCATGCTGGCGAGGGTTTCCTCCGGGAGCTTCGGTTTCCCAGCTCAAAGACATGCGGTATAAGTAAACTGAATGAGCTAAATTGGCTGTAGAGTATATGTGTGAATGTATGGGTGTTTCCCAGTGTTGGGTTGCAGCTGGAAGGGCATCCGCTGCGTAAAACGTGCTGGATAGGTTGGCGGTTCATTCTGCTGTGGCGGTAATTGATTAATGAAGGAACTAGACCAGAAAAAAATGAATGAATGAATAGATTTACTTCATTTTTTAAGGTGAGTAGTTGCAAATAGTTTATATGGGCTGTAGTATACGAACAAATTCAATTTAGTAATGTTCAACTTCATTTGTTTGTTTAAATTCAGCCCATACAAATAGTTTGTAACCACATACCTTAAAAAAATAAGGTAAATCCAATATTTTTACAGTGTAGTAGTGCTACAGTACAACAACACTGGTTTAATATGTGGTTTGATGTTTCTCGTTTAACCAAAAGGTAATGGAACAGTCCGTTCAGCATGTGCTCCCCAGAAAATCTGCCAATCGGAGCACGGCAACAGCCAATCAGCCACTCCGTTGAAGGACCAGGATGCAGTAAAGCGGCGTCTGAGACTGAGAAGAACCCAGCGGCTTGAGGAGGATCACATCAAATCCAGCTCATCATCAGGTGGATTATCTGCTGATGAGAGCCCTGGCAAGGGTCAGTGCGCCACCGAAAAAGCCCTCCAAGATGCCAGCCGTGTGCTGAAAAAGGCATCATGGAAGAACCCACTGGAGCCCGGGCTCTGTGGGACAGAGGCGGTGGGTAAATTCGGAAGACGAATGGCTGGTAATGACATTCAGGAAGCCATACTTTGACTTTTTGACCCCGAGAGGAAGAGCAGAACATGGTGTTGCGGTTCGAGAGCTGAACATGACAGTAGAGCATGTTTATAGAGGAGTTTTTCCCTCTTGGGAAAGATGAAGCTGTAGAGTAATAGAGAAAACAGAACAACATTCCTCATTCAATTACTGTAAGCGAGTATATTTTTAAGGGATTACGCGCAGTAGATTGCACTCTAATTGAGTTATCTCAATGAATTAAAGGAAACTATTTTCAGTATTGGGGGTACAGTGCTTCCCACACAGACTTTACATTAACATTAACAACTGCCCAAGTATATTTAATGACATTATTATCATACTTTTACACTTTTTGTATCTGCCCAATATAACCAAACATCCACAATCAATTAAGTAGTGGAAAATTTCTCATTTACCCATTTCGTACTGTTCATTCCATGTTCGCAGAAACTGTCAACTCTCCCACAGACAGTCTCACATGCTTTTTTGGGACTTAAAAAAAATTGGTCTTCCGGGAATTTCTAATTCTCATAGAAATTCGGCTTTTGCTTTCCAAAGCTGTCATTAATTGTATGCGTTTTTATAATAATAAATAATAGTAATTCCTTACATTTATAGCGCCTTTTTAAACACTCAAAGCGCTTTACACAATTGGGGGGGGGGGGGGGTCTCCTCATCCACCACCAGTGTGCAGCATCCACCTGGACGACGCCACGCCAGACATATTACGACAAACCACACACCACTTACCAGCTGATTGGTGGAGAGGAGACAGAGTGATTAAGCCAATTATGATATGGTGATGGTTAGGAGACCATGATAGACAGATCTGACCAGGATGCTGGGGTTAAACCCCTACTCTTTTTCGAAGAACATCCTGGGATTTTTAACGACCACAGAAACGACCTCGGTTTAACGTCTCATCCGAAAGACGGCGCTCATTAAGCAGTATAGAGTCCTCTTCACTATACTGGGGCATTACACAGACCGCAGGTTGCGCACCCCACTGTTGGCCTCACTAACACCACTTCCGGCAGCAACCTAGCTTTCCCATGTGGTCTCCCATGGGTACTGACCAGACGAAGCCCTGCTTAGCTTCAGTAGGCCACCATGTGAGAGTTGCAGATAGCTAGCTGCCGGCGTTACCGTTACGAGCTGTTTTTGTGTTACCCTCTTATTTAAGCCTACTTTTGCTTGGCTTCGCAACCGCGAGAGAAACATTACATAGTTCTAAACAACTAAATACTTGAAGAGAATGGCACAAAGTGATACATGAGTTAGCTGCAAAATATTTGTACACCATTAGAAATGGTTAATCAACAAATTGGCCTTGTTTTATTCTTGCAATTAATATAATTTTTAGAGATATTGTCTGTTTTTATTCCTTCATTTATTTCTCATTTGATGTATATTGTATTAATTCGATGTTGTCAATATATTACTTATTTAATACATATCTAAAACGATTTGGCATTCAAGTTTGCTTTGAACTTGAAAGAGAGTGGAGCACATTTGACCTTTTATCTGTGGGTGCACATGGCTCTCTAATAGCATAAAAGTAAAAGAAATAGTGAATTTTAAAAAAAAATTTAACCCATTGAAAAGAAACGGTGTATACCAGTGTCATGATAAAAAAAAAATCATTGTTAAAAATTAAATCATGGTCGGCGCCAGTGGTGTAGGGGTTTGTGCATCGACACATGCACTCCGGTGCTCGCGGCGACCTGAGGTCGATTCCGCCTTCTGGTCCTATGCCAATCCTTCCCCTCTCTCTTCTCCCCATGCTTTCCTGTCAATTCTCTCTACTGTCCTGTCAAATAAAGGTGAAAACCCCGGAAAAATTTTTTTTTGTCGCGTATAGTTAACTATTTATATGATGCAAGTAAAAAGATGTGCTTCAAACCAGCTAATGTTTTTTTTTTTCGAGTATTTCTCAAATTATGTTTAACAAGAGCAAAGAATTGTTCACAATGTTTCCTATAATATTTTTTTCCTCTGGAGAAAGTATTATTTGTTTTATTTCGGCAAGAATAAAAGCAGTTTTGAATTTTTTTAAGGTTCATTTTATCATAATATATTTATACAATACTTCAGAAGCGCTAATAATTCTGACTTCAACCGTACATTGAAAGAATATTAAGTGCAAGTCTGACCCACAATGTTCAGCTATAATAATGATGCCTCATAAATAATGCTATAATTAATGCCTCATTTGCAAAAGAGGAGCATGTCATGTTTTAACGTGCTGTGATTAATTACAGTAACTGGTGGTAAGATCTGTTCTTTTTTTGACTGTTCTTCCATTAATTACATACATTAACATATATAAATATTAAAATACGAAAGTGACTTTTATCATGGACGTTTTTGTATAATTCTTTATATCATTATACAATATTTATCTACACACAGAATCACTGGTTGATTAATAATATTCCATTTAAATTCTTGCTACAATGACCTTCAAATATTTTTGGGGGGGCAAAACTAGATAAAAATAGAATATCTATATTGATATCATATTTGGTGCCACGGTGGCGTAGTGGGTAGCACGTTTCGGTTTCCCCCACAAGTCCAAAAACATGCGTGTATGGATGTTTCCCAGAGATGAGTTGCAGCTGGAAGGGCATCCACTGCGTAAAATATATAAGTTGGTGGTTCATTCCGCTGTGGCGACCCCAGATTAATAAAGGGACTAAACCGAAAAGAAAATGAATGAATGATATCATACAGTATTTGAAATTCCAGGAGAAATGGGAGAAACAATGCTTTGTTGTATTGTATGTTGCCAGATTGAGGTAAAAAAATGCTTTGAAACTTGAATATTTTGTCATTTGCGTGAGGTGATGAGCTTCAGGATCTGCCAACATGACAAACATGAACAAAAAGTGATCTTTAAAATTAGATTGTGCTATAAAAATGAGCTTCCAAGGAGAAATAACAAACTAGGAGATGGCTGTGAAATACGGGAGACTCACAGGAAAAACAGGAGCGCTGCCAGGTATGACAGACATCCACACTCTGAGCAACAAATTTACCAATACTTTACTTTCATGGCAGCCGATAAAAATGTTAATGATCTCTTTGTTTGTTTTCATTTGCATCCAACTCAATAAAACGTAGCAGCGTCTGAGTTAAGATGTAAATAAATCGCTCTTCTCTCTGGAGAACAAAATCACCACAGCGCTAAATGATTAAAATGGCTGTAATAGAATGAGATACAACAAAAGCCAACACTAGCTGATGGTTATTAATGCAATAGATTTCTGTCTTTAAACATAAAGAAATAATAAAAATAAACACAGTAAAAATGGTTGATTTTAATGTTTAAAAAAATACTGCAAAAAGGATACTGAAATCTGTAGCCTGGTTTATAGTAAGTTATATAAATATATTCAGTCATTAACTCTAAATTGACTTAAGGCTGATTTATACTTCTCGAGTGATCAGCGTGACCCACGGCGCCTGCCTTTCACGCAGTCGTGCATTTATACCATACCTGTCAACATTGGGATGTGAAAATAAGGGGTCTCAATTTTTTAATCCCCATATTTAATATGTCCTTCTGGAGCTGTTTCAATGTAAATAAACAGTTAAACGGTCAGTAATATTTTTTAATATTATTATTTACAAAAGAAAATTTACTAGAGTACATTAGCAAACAGTTTAGCTTATTTAAATTCGCTATTATAAAGAAATAGAATCAAGTTATCAAATCTTATTAATCTTTTCTTCACTGTATATCTTACACATTCTGAATAAAGAGCAGTGAATAAATCTAGTTTATTTAGATTTTTTGTTTGATTACATTAAATAACAGAGGTGTCTCTGTTATAAATAACAGAAGTTTACATATATCGTTATAATGACGGCATTTTATTGCTTTCCTACTGTTT
This sequence comes from Danio albolineatus, assembly GCA_903798035.1. Classification (NCBI taxonomy): domain Eukaryota; kingdom Metazoa; phylum Chordata; class Actinopteri; order Cypriniformes; family Danionidae; genus Danio; species Danio albolineatus. Next base: position 1,833,748 of record CAIGQQ010005632.1, on the reverse strand, counting down.
TATGCTCATTTAGGACAAAATTAGTTGTGTTTCAAAAAAAAAAACATCAATATCGACATCTTTAGATGTTATTATTATTGGTTGTGTGTATATGTCTGTTCAAACGCACCCAAAACCCAGTATCCACTTTCGCTCTGCTTCTAATCGAGTGTACAGAATCTGTTTGGGAAACAGCGTCTATGTATCACTATGGAGCGCGTCAGTTGACAGTCACGCACCTCTATATGACAGTTTTGAGGATTGCATAGGAGGAGCGACGGCACCTGTAATGAAAAGGAAAGGGAATCCCGCCATTTTTATGTTTATTTCAGAGTGTTTCACGTATAAATAAAACGAAAGCACAGAACAAATTCACATTTAGGAGCAAGGGGCGGCCCCTGGTGGTTTGGCGGTATGGGTTACGAATAGGGAGGATCGGCTCTTTATTGACACCTGTCAGAGAACGACTGAAAATACGGGAGAAATACGGGAAATTACATTTACGGGATGGTAGCGGGATAGAACTGTAAAATACGGGAGAATCCCGGGAAATACGGGAGAGTTTACAGGTATGATTTATACTTCTGCATGCTGTTTGTGTTGTTCTGCAATAACACTTCAGAATCACAAGCTGGCAGTAGGTTTATATGTTCCTCTGTGTCGAGCTTCTACATGGGTGTTTTGTCTTTTCTGAATGCTACTTTAATGCACAAGTAGCTAAAACTCGCTCATTCTAAGGTGGGAGCTATATAAATGCAAGGACATGCAACAACTTTAATCATAAGGTAAACACAAAACAAAAAAGTTTCCATCTGGAGCTCCTTCACGGGACTCGACACTTGTAAACGCTCGCTCCAATGGATTCGCATAGCTCTCGGCCCCGCCCACACTGGTCACAGCTACCAAGCCGACCAATCACAGAGTTTGCGCTATGCGTCGTTGCGACATGTAGTTACAATTATTAAGAGGTGCGCGTCAGTGTCGGTGTCAGCAACGGTGAGGGCTATGCGATTGTGCAAAGGCTGTGCCGAAGCATACGAATGCGCTTGATGCAGAAGTATAAATCAGCCTTTAGTGTTTGTGATGATGAGCATTGGTTCATTATATGACTTTCTAATAACCACAGATGCTTTGGGTTGTGTTTTTGTCTGTGTAACAAAGGTACAATGTGTAGATTCATCTTCAAAAAAGCAGTGGTGTATTAACAGTATAAATTAATGCAATACGGTAATTTACTGTAAAATAAAGAAATATACTTAACGTTTTCTACCCTATTTTTAATGATAAACTTCTGACAACCACAGCTGCCATTTTTTAATCATAATTTTTTACAAAATTGAATTGCAACAAAGGCTCATTGTGGATTCGTACACCTGTCTACATTTCTAGAGAGTGTGAATTATGTAGCCAGAGATACATATGGCTGCATTTCCTCTTTAAAACAAATGCTACGGGCGGTATGACGCCGCCAACGGCTTCTGTTCCTTTTAGTGCTACCAGCTGCATGCTTACCTCCGTACGGACGGCTTTTCCGGTGTTACCAGTTTTCCCAGTAGCTTGCCGCATACGCCGATGGACTTAGGACGTGATGCTGAGTTAACTGCGATGACGGGGTTTGAGTACGGTAAAGAACGGTTCTAGAAACCAGATAAAACAAAAGCAAAAAATAAATAAATAAACAAAAGACTGAAAATTTGTTGAAATCATGCAGTCGTGGCTGCTTTTGAAACACTATCGGTTGGGTTTAGGGATGGGGCTTGAGATTATCAAAAAGCATACACAGCGGCCTCTGGTGGATCTACAAAAACAAAAACTGTGAGCAGACGTACCTCTGGTTACGTATTTCACTGTCCCCAAACATGTAGACCAGGCATGTCCAAAGTCCGGCCCGCGGGCCAATCACGGCCCGCAGTCAGATTTCATACGGCCCGCAGATTCCATCTCATAATGTGTTATTTATGGCTCGCTAGCTCTGTTGGAATAAATAAACCAAGGGAGAGTAACCAATAGCATTAGAGATAACAAGTAAACCAAGGCCCGCCCCAAGACAAAAATCGAAACAGTTTGGCGCAAGCAGAGAAGAGCCAGCGAGCGAGCGGAGAGAACTGAACGCGCGCGCGTTGCAGGCATGACCTCAGAGCGAGAGCGTACATCGTGCGCACAGATGATGATGTGCGCGCGAGGCCCGTTTCCTCGAGGTGGATCAGTTCAGCGCGCGCATGAAGATCTCGCGCTTAGGACTGTAATTTGCTCGCGATTCACTTTCGGTTTAAACATCACAGCTGCGCTCGATTAATTTTGGCATTGATTTGCCGCAATATATAAAATCTTCCTGTAGTTGTTATGCAAACTTTGGCTTCCTGAAACACCTTTTAGAAGGCAAGAGCAAAATTCACTTTTTTTACTTTAATGATAACAGACCACTTTGCATTACTTATAACCCCTGTTTAAAATGTTCATGAGGCAAAGATAGACATCAAACTCATAGAAAAGTAAGGTATTCTATACAGTTTGTTCAATTTTATCTGACTCTCCAGATATGAAAGAAAGGCATAATTGTGTGTTTAGAGTTGTTCATGCCTGAGTGGCTTATATTTGGTTATATTGCCATTTGAAAAATAAAGGTAATTGTGACAATGAAAATAGTTTTATAACAGTGTGTATTTTCATGAAACTTTTGTGGTGAAAAAAATGTCAGAAGGAACTATTGGCCCCCGGGCATCTTCACTTTATCAAATTTGGCCCTCTTTGCAAAAAATTTGGACACCCCTGATGTAGACCTATAAGTACATATCGGCAATGAGCCTGGGTTGTAAAATAAGCGTTGTAATAATAATACTAATAATAATTTGTAATATAATGTAATGATATATTATTAATAATAATGATACATTAATAATAATAATAATAATAATAATAATACATTCTTAATAATAATAATAATAATAATAATAATAATAATAATAACTGTACATTATTATTAATAATAATAATAATAATAATACAGTTATAATAATAATAATAATAAATATAATACATTGCTAATAATAATAATACATTATTAATATAATAATAATAATAATAATAATAATAATAATAATAATAATAATAATA
>CAIGQQ010005632.1:1805415-1821790 GCA_903798035.1 Danio albolineatus | reverse complement strand
AATAATAATAATAATAATAATAATAATAATAATAATAATAATAATAATAATAAACATAATAATAATAATAATAATAATAATAATAATAATAATCATCATCATCACCATCATAATAATAATCATCATTGTCATCATCATCATCATCATTATATAATTTCTTAATAATAGCCTCTTTATTTATTTATTTATATGATTTTATATGATATTACAATATGTGTTAGCTTTTGTAAGTGATTTTATGTTTTAGAACAGAATATGTAATGTTCTCAACAATATTTTTAAAGGAAACACAGCCCTGTATGTGCAGTTTACATATATTTCAGTTAATATATAAAACGAGAACATGTAAAACTAATATTGGATTTTTTTAAAGGCATGTGCATGTAAAACAACATAATTTGTACAAAGAAATTATGGGGTTCTTCTCTATAGAAGATGTTACCACCCTGTTTAGAGCATCATTGTGGCCGTTTTACGTTATAACTAGGCCCACACGGAATCTGCGCGCGCAGAATTCTGCAGATTTCTGCACATTTTTGGCCCATTATTGATTCTGTTTATTTATTGGTGTAAATGTGTGTAAATTTATATTTATTCTGTTTTCAAATTAATTTCAGTAATAATATTGACTAATATGAAAATATTCATATGATTTATTTACAATACAGTTTGTAAAGTCATATTTTCTGTCTTTTAGTAGAGATTTTATTCGAGAGACATGCTTTGTTTACCAAATAAAGTGGATCTATTTGGATTCACATTGTAAACATTAAATACAAGTTAAAAAGGTATTACTTTTTATTTTATATATTAATTTTTTTGTTATGATGTTCCTAAAATTATTCCGCATAAATCCGCAGATTTTTAACAAAATACTCAGCAGAAATAGCAAAAAATGTCCGCAGATTCCGTCTGGCCCTAGTTATAACTAACGTGGTGCAAACGACAGATCTGCGACAGAGAAAGTACGGGTTTTGGGAAACACTCGTCATTACATCATTATTTTCACAAACGATGCATCGTACTATGATAGTTCAGCCGCCAGTTAAGTTGTTGTTTGGGAAACCCACCCCAGGTCGCTTCGAGAGAAAAAAAATTCATGGGTTTATCAATTTCATTGCAGTCGTGACACACCAACACATCTAGCCCAGTTCACACCCAATTATGGGTTATTAACTTGACTGGGACTTGGCCCAGATATGTTCCATGTTTGGCCCTTGTCTGGAAGCCAGGCTTGGTCCAGTCATGTATCGTAATTCACTTCGGCATCTGGGCCAAGCAGAAGCTGATTGTGTGGGTCAGAGCTGTCCCAGAGAAATTATCCTATTTGGGATTTTTCAAAATAATGCAATAATGATTTTAATGCACCTGAATGTTATGGAACTTGTGCTGAAATTGCCAGAGAGGAGAGACTGCCACATCATCAAGCTCCAGCGAAACCATAATTCAATACTTCCCAATGTTGTTCCCTCTCCCTCTGATGACAGTGTGCTCCCTGGGGCGATCTGTACTCCTCTAAATCAGAAGCACACCCTATTTACAGTGAAACATCAGTTTGGCTTGGCCAGAGCAGTGTGGTTAGTCACAAGTGCTGGAATGTATAGTTTAGTCAACGGAGGAAGGAATTACAGTCTGACTTCAACCTTTCTGGGGTTTTCCTTTCTGTTACCCCACCTTTACTCTGGTTAGCTGATGAACACTTACAATCCTTCATTATGTGTTATTTATAATACTTACATTTTAGGCCCTAAAAATGTCTGCTAGTGTGCTGTGCTGGCACTTTAGTTCTACATATACTGTATGTACTGTACTTCACAAAACTCACACAGTAGTTTAGTCAAGGAATGTTCGAATTTGCAGCAACTACTGTACATTTCCAGAGAAGATCACAAGTCATGTATGCAGGAATCTCATGAAAACATGTCAGTTCACATTTTAAAAAATAATTATAAATGTAAATATAAAAGTACACCGTAAATAGTGATTAGTTACTAGTTACTAGTTACATGCTTGTTACTAGTTACTAGTTACATGCTGTGTCCCAATTCGCATACTTATACTATGCCCTAAAAGTATGTACTTTGTTTGTGAAGGAAAAATATATACTTTTAAGTATGCAAGCTTTGGGACATACTACTTCCACGTTAACAGACAGTGTTGCCAACTATTTCCAATAAAAAGTAGCTAAAGCCTGCCCAAAAAGTAGTTAAATGTTGCCAGATGACGTCAAACACTAATTAGCATTACATCCAGCTGCACAATAAATAGGTTCTTATTAACATATTACTTTACGTGATGACGTCATTGCGTAATCACAACTCAAAACTACATCTTTATGTAGTATACAAAATAATTAATGTTTTCTCAAATTGACTGGCCATCTCAGCATAAACATTACTTGAAATATGTCCATTTAGATTTGTATGAAAAATATAGTTGACTACTGTAAAAGTAATACAAACACTTTTTGATAAGACTTTCTATTTTTAAATAAAACACTGATAATGAATGGTTACATTCTTTTAAACAATCCCAGCTTGTGTGCTTACTCTTTTTAACTTGTAACACATTTGTGAAAGTGACAACAGTTATAGCACTATTGGAATTTATTGCTACCTAAATTACCAACAGTTATACATGTTAACAAATATTTGTAAGTTATCAGTAGGGCCACACGGAATCTGTGCGCGCAGAAGTCCACAGATTTCCGCAGATTTTTAGCCCATCATTGATTCTGTTTATTTACTGTTGTAAACGTGTGTAAATTTATATTTATTCAGTTTTTCAATTAATTTCAGTAATAATATTGACTAATATGAAAATATTCATATGGTTTATTTACAATACAGTTTGTAAAGTACTATTTTCTGTATTTTAGTAAATATTTTATATGAGAGACTTGCTTTGTTTACCAAATAAAGTGGATCTAATTGGATTCACATTATAAACATTAAATACAAGTTAAAAAGGTATTAATTTATTTCACATATTAAGTTTTAAGTTATGATACTCCTAAAAACATTCCGCATAAATCCGCAGATTTAAAAACATTTTTTAAAAACATTAACATAAAAAACATAACATTTAAAAACATTATTTGAAATATGTCCATTTAGATTTGTATGAAAAATATAGTTGACTCCTGTAAAAGTAATACAAACCCTTTTTGATAAGACTTTTTATTTTTAAATATAACACTGATAACGAATGGTTAAATTCTTTTAAACAATCACAGCTTGCGTATTTGCTCTTTTTAACTTGTTAAATTAACACATTGGTGAAAGTGACAACAGTTATAGCACTATTGGAATTCATTGCTACCTAAATTACCAACAATTATACATAACAAATATTTGTAAATTAATAGTTATGAAAAACAATCTGAGCTAGCAATTTGAGTGACGCCTGCAGCCGCTGCTTTTTTGAGTCACTTTTAAAAAAAATTAATAAAAGTAGCCAAATGAATGTTAAAAATTGCTAAATTTGTTGCTAGGTGCTATGGTAGTATGAAAAGTTGCTAAATCTAGCAACAAAATTGCTAAGTTGGCAACACTGTTAACAGATCGTCGTGTTGCTCAGTTAAGAGCCCTTTCAATCATCCACATTTCTGTCGTATTTAACTTCCTACCTTACTGGAGAAGCAGCAGCAGGTTAGTCTCCCATCCATTCACGAGTCTTCCATGCAGAGAAATCTCCTCAGGTCTTTGGATAATTCTGCATTCAGACGGTAATGCCCAAACACGTCTTTATATAAGTTCAGTGTTGTTGTTGCAGATGAAATATAACACAGACAACGCGATTTAAATATTATCCTGTGGGCTAGATATTAACCAACAGTCCTACAAACATCTTTACCGAAGCCTGCTTGACGGTCGCGCGTCCATCGTGTTTGTAGTTTGTTTACACTTTTCATCCGGTTTTGTAGTTCTAATCGAATTCACGTCCAACGCGCAATGCACTGTGGGCAATATCATTTGATTTGATTTGAGACATACTAATTCTATTTTTCACACTATTTAGGATGGATAGTATGCGAATTGGGACGCAGCATTAGTGATTGAACCTGTTGTCTTAAAAACGACAAGGTGATTTTACTTATTTCAAAAAGAGAGTAACGCCATTGTACCTTTGAACTGATAAGTTCATTCATTTATTCATTCATTCATTTTCCTTTGCCTTAGTCCCTTTATTAATAAGGGGTCACCACAGCAGGATGAACCACCAAGTCATCCAGCATATGTTTTACGCAGAGGATGCCCTTCCAGCTGGAACCCATCACTGGGAAACACCCATACACTCTCATTCACATACAAACACTACAGACAATTTAGCTTACCCAATTCATGTCTTTGGACTGTGGGGGAAACCGGAGCACCAGGAGGAAACCCACGCGAACACAGGGAGAACATGCAAACTCCACACTGGAATGGCAACTGGCCCAGCCGAGGCTCAAACCAGCGATCTTAATTTTAATAATCATGCACATTTAATGATTTAACAGTCCATAAAGTAGTCATTCATTTGATTAGTTTATGTAATTGATAATTTTAGAGCAACTTTTTCCAACTTACTGCACTTTTTTAAGTAAAATCAACTCCTCATTTACAGTGTGTATATACAGTACAGTAATATGAATAATTTCAGGGTTGACTGTGTGTGTATGTATAATAACTGTTGTTTTACTTACATAAAATGGCAATAACAGTGCATGTAAATTTACAGCTAATTTAAAAACGGGATTTTTACTTACGTGTCATCTGAAAATTGAGTTAAATGTTCATGTTTGACTTTTTCTAATGAAGGTCTGATTAACATTTCTTCAAAATTTCGTATATAAAAAACAGGTATCACTCTATTTTGATGGTCCCTTTAATGAATTTTGTTGAATTTAAGTGACATTGCATCTACATGCCAACTAATTCTTATTAGATTATAAGTAGACTGCTGGGTTGGGGTTAGGGTTAGGGTTAGGGTTAGGGTGAGTTGACATGTACTTGCAAAGTTTCTTATAGCGAGTTAAATGGCTGTTGATGGAGCAGTGTCAGCAGATATTAAGCAGACAGTCTACTAATACTCAAATGAGAAGTGATTGGCATGTAGTTGCAATGCCATTTTTAGTTAACAAAATGTGCAATAGGGACCATCAAAATAAAGTGTTACCAAAAATCATCGTCATTTAGAGCATTCCTTTCTGCAGAAAAATGACATTTTTTTCTTTTATTGATAATTTCTAAATAAGTTTATAAGTTAAATCAATGATTTTTTCAATCATTCATTCATTTTCCTTTGGCTTATTCTCTATTTTAGAGGTCACCACAGGGGAATGAACCACCAACTATTCTGGCATATATTTTACGCAGTGGATGCCCTTCCAGCTGCAACCCAGTACTGCGAATCACCTACACAGGGAGAACCACGCCTACACAGGGAGAACATGCGAACTCCACACAGAAATGCCAACTGACCCAGCCAGGACTCAAACCAGCGACCTTCTTGCTGTGAGGTGACAGTGCTAACCACTGAGCCACTGTGCCGCCAAAACAAGAATTTTGTGTTCTGTAAAATTGATTTCATAAAACAAAATGTTTACAACATCAGTAAATAAAAAAGATTGGGCCTCACGGTGGCACAGTGGGTAGCAATCACCTTACAGCAAGAAGGTCACTGGTTCGAGCCTCGGCTGGGTCAGTTGGCATTTCTGTGTGGAGTTTGCATGTTCTCCCGTGTTGGCGTGGGTTTCCTCCGGGTGCTCCGGTTTTCCCCACAAGTCCAAAGACATGTGGAATACGTGAATTGGGTAAGCTTAAATTGGCCCTAGTGTATGTGTGTGGATGTATGGATGTTTCCCAGTGATGGGTTGCAGCTGGAAGGGCATCCACTGCGTAAAACACATGCTGGATAAATTGGCAGTTCATTCCGCTGTGGTGACCCTAGATTAATAAAGAGACTAAGCTGAAAAGAAAAAGGATGAATGGATAAAAAAGAGTTTTCCTCAAACCTAACTATAAATCAACTCCGCTCAAACTGAAACAGCAACTTGGAAAGTACAATTCGGGATTAACGTGGGCTGCGCTGGCAGTACATCAGTGAGAAACGCTGTGTATAAAGCACAGTTGTGTATCACACACTCAATCCTTCAATATAACTCAGCTCTGAGTCCGAATGACTGATCACCTTTCGTTTGTTCTCGTGTCTCCACAGGAGCAGCAACTTCATGATCATCGCACCTTAGCAGGAATATCAGCCAACAACTGGAGGAGATGAAGTTTCGATTTGGGCTCAGGATCTCTTTGGTCCTGACCGTACTGGCTTTAACACTGTATGGAGGCGGTGTTGAAGGACAAAGAGCAGGTGAGGTCACATTCTAGCCTAAATATACTGTTTTCATGACTCCTCTGTTTAGCAATGTGGTGGATCTAATTCTGACTTCCAGTGAGTCTGTTGTTATGAGTGCAAACTGAGGTTTTGCACCTGACAAACTGAGAACTTTTCTCTGCACAATTCAGTGTATGTATTATCCAACCACACCATGGCAGAAACACAAACCTCAAAAATCTGTGGTCAAACTGTATACATGGAGTCTGTAAAATTGAATGTTTTTTCCCCCAGGTTGCAAGAACGTCCACTATGATCTGGTATTCATTTTGGACACTTCTTCAAGTGTGGGCAAGGAGAATTTTGAGAAGATCCGGCAATGGGTGGCAAACCTGGTGGAATCTTTCGACGTAGGTGTGGATAAGACGCGTGTGGCTGTGGTTCGCTACAGCGACCGTCCAACCGTCGAATTTAACCTGGCAAAGTACAAAACATTGGAGGAGGTCAAACGTGCAGCAGGGAACATCCGCTACCTGGGTGGAAACACCAAGACTGGGGACGCCATCAGCTTCACCACCTCCAACATCTTCACGGAGAGGGCAGGGGCGAGACCTGCCGCCAAGGGGATTCAGAAAGTGGCCATCTTGCTAACGGACGGCCAGAGTCAGGATTTTGTTTTGGAGCCGTCGGTTGCTGCAGCAGCTGCTGGGATCAGGTTGTTCGCTGTAGGAATTGGGGAAGCTCTGAAGGAAGAGCTCGAGGAGATTGCAGCAGAGCCCAAAAGCGCTCATGTCTTCCATGTGACCGACTTTGACGCCATTGACAAGATCAGGGGCAGGCTGAGGAGGAGACTCTGTGAGAGTGAGTATTGATGATTTTAACCTTAAAAACTTTTTTTATGTAACTAGATGCATTCACAAAATGTGCCGAACATATACCTTTAAACCCAAAGTGTACTGTGGTTTTACACATACGCTAGCTACAGTATGTGTACAGTGTGTGAATTTCAGAGTTCCATCCTCTAAAAAACTACTAAAGATGTTGCTTGCTTAAACAGATTAGGTAACACTTTATTTCGATGGGCCATTTGAGTTTTAGTAGACTGTCTACTTAATATCTGTTGATACTGACATTCAACAGACATTTAACTGACTATAAAAAACTTTGCAAGTACATGTCAACTTACACTAACTCTACCCCTAACCTCAATCCTAACCCCAACCTAACAGTCTTATAATCTAATGACAATTAGTTGTGATGTAACTTAAATTCAACAAACGGACCATCAAAATAAAGTGTGACCACAGATTATTATGACCTATAGTTATGTTTTTAAGTTAAGCTCACTCAATCTGGTGTAAGAATAATGACAGTGCCATTACAAAATTATGTATGACTAGCAATTTTTGACCAGTCAATATGAATTTTCGTTTAAAAACAGTATGTGTAATAATATGCAATATTTACTTCCAGTTCACGAAATTTACATTTGTGCATTCCCACAACCCTACTCTGTGACTCTGCCACACCAGTCTTGATTTTCATGCAGGATCTCTGGAGGGATAAAAGGAGGAATGTCGAAAGTGAAGGACAAGAGAGGACCAGGCCTCGAACAATTATGTTCTGTTTGTGTTTATGTTGTTAATAAAACATGTCCTGCCTCCTTCCTCCATGAACGGTGAAATGTGGAGTGCCATTGACCTGGACTAAGCAAGAGTTTGAGGCCTCGTTTACACTAATGCGTTTTCGTTTTAAAACGCATACGTTTTGCTACGGTTACGCCATCCGTCCACACTACGCCGGAGTTATCGAACCGCGAAAACGGAGTGTTTTGGAAACGCTGGAGAGGCCGTTTTCATTCTAAAATGCTGCTCCCCCGCCTCAGTGTGGATGCGGGAAAACGGAGACATTTGAAAACGGAGGCGTGGCTGCAGAGATTCGCTACTAGATTGGGGCTTTTGGGTGATTGCGTAACCTTCCCTTATTCGTCAAGCCCCTATCACAAGACTATAACGCCACCGGAAGACAGCAGACCAGCCTTCACTGTAAACAACAACATGGACACAGAAATGGGAGCGTTGTAGGCGCCATTGTGCAGTTAAACTCTGTCTTTTTTACTACAACAGCTGCAATATGCGCAAGAGGCAAGCTACTGTTTGAGCACTCGCTAATCGCTCGCGTTTCAATCGACGGAAGCCCTATTTAGAATGCCGAGCGAGACACATGCTTCCTGTTTATACTTTAACGCGCATGCCCAGAGTGCGCGAATGGTCATGTTATACATGTTTTCGCTGGAGTAGTGTGGAGGGAGATTTGTTCAGAAACGCCGGGTGAAACGCTAATGTGGACGCGGATCGTTTTCATGTTAAAGGCTGTTTTAAAACTAAAACGCACTAGTGTAAACGGGGCCTGAGAAGAGCTTGCAGACTCTACTTCCTCTCATAGACAGCAAACTGTCCTCCATGCTACAGCAGATCCCTTGGAAAGCTCTTCTAGTAGCTACCATCCTAAAAGCACCCACAGAGGCAGATTCTACCTTGTTCAGCTTAACTGCAGTGCAAATCTCCACAATTGACAAGAGCTCTCTGAGAGTGCATATCTACTTCCTCCAGGGCAGTGGTCAGCAAACTTGTTCCCGGAGGGCCGGCGTCCTGCAGAGTTTAGTTCTGACCCTAACCAAACACACCTGAACAAGCTAATCAAGGTCTTACTAGGTATACTCAAAACTTTCAGGCAGGTGTGTTAAGGCAAGTTAGAGCTAAACTTTGCAGGGACACCGGCCCTTCAGGACTGAAATAGGTGACCACTGCTCCAGGGGGTCACTCAACCTAAGTTTTATTAGCAAAATAAACACAAAATAAAAGTAAAGCTGCAGCCCCTCACAGACAACTGCCACACAGACATAAACAAAACCTCAACATAAATGTCTCAGACCTGGTCCTCTTTCGTCTTCTCACTGACTTCAGTTCTCCATTTATGCTTCTGGAGCTCCTCTGTCGGACTTGAGAATGGTGTGGGGCACCTTAATGTGCCACCGGCCCCGTTCCAGTACCACAGCTGTACTCCCCGCCCCGTCATTGGATAAGGAAGGTTCAAAGTTGTACTGTCCCAGTGTTGTACCAAAGTGGGAGTTTGTCAATTTGACCTTGTTCTATTTTGGCTAGACTTTCTTCACACAGTCAGAAAGGGCAGTTCAGGACTAATGATTAGAGAGTTGGACTTAACCCAAAAGGTTTGATTCTCTGTAACGGAAGGAGTGAATGAACAGCGGTCTCTTTCGTTCTTATTAACTACGACTAAGGCCCCGTTTACACTAGTGCGTTTTCGTTTTAAAACGCAAAAGTTTTGCTACGATTACGCCGTCCGTCCACACTACGCCGGAGTTTTCAAGGCGCGAAAACGGAGCATTTTGAAAACGCTGGAGAGGCTGTTTTCATTCTAAAATGCTGCTGCTGCGTCTCAGTGTGGATGGAGGAAAACGGAGACCTTTGAAAACGGAGGCGTTGCTGCAGAGATTCGCTACGTCATTGGGGCTTTTGGGTCATTGCATAACCTTCCCTTATTCGTCAAGCGGACATGACTATAACGCCACCGGAAGACAGCAGACCAGCCTTCACTGTAAACACTGTATTTTCGATAGCCATAGATGTTTTATATTCATTTGTTACTTTAAATATCAACTCGACCTCGTCGTCTGTCCACAAAAAAACCTCACTCGCTTTCTTTGCCATCGCGTTCATCGTTCAACCAGCGTTTGTTGACTAACAATAACCAAATGCCGAGCGAGACACGCGATTCCTGTTTATACTTGAACGCGCATGCCCAGAGTGCGCGAAAGGTCACGTGATATACGTTTCTGGTGGCGTAGTGTGGAGGGAGATCTGTTGACAGAGGCTTGGGTAAAACGCTCGTGTGGACGCGGATTGTTTTAATGCTAAAACGCCGTTTTGAAACTAAAACGCACTAGTGTAAACGGGGCCTAAGGTGTACTTGAGCAAGTCACCTAACCCTTAATTGCTCCTTGGGGGCTGTAACAAATGGCTGCCCAGTACTCCGGGTGTGTGTTCACAGTGTGTGTTCTTAAATCTGTCTGTGTGCGCACTTGGATGGGTGAAATGTTGAACACAAATTTCAACTGTGGGTAACCATACATTGTGAACATGTCACTCGTATGATCACATCACTTTTAGGGACATGTCCCTTATTTCCCATAAGAGTTTAAAAACCCTAAGGCCACGCACTCTACTAGATACTAAACTATACTTCTTTTTAATAATTTTTTTAGGGGTTTTCACCTTTATTGATAGGGCAGTGGAGATTGACAGACAGGAAAGTGTGAGGAACAGAGATAGGGGAAGGATCAGCAAAGGACCTCGAGCCAGGAATCGAACTCAGGTTGCCTCGAGCACCTCGGTGCTATGTGTCGACGCACTAACCACTAGGCCTTGTGGTGCCGACACTACCCACATAGCAAAATATCTCTGGCCCAGCTCTGGCCCACACAATCAGCTTTTGCTTGGCCCACATGCCGCAGTGACATGACTGGACCAAGTCTAGCTTCCAGACAAGGGCCAAACATGGACCATATCTGGGCCAAGACAAGTTAATCACCCATAATTGAGCCTGAACTGGGCCAGATATGTTGGTGTGTTACTACAGCAGGGAAATTGACAAATCCATGTATCATTGAACTTTAGGCGTACTATGGCCGTGCTTTTTCTCAAAGTGACCTGATTGGTAAAATTTATTTTTTCTTTTCTCGAAAATAAAAAAATAATATTTTAAATGTGGCCAAACTGGCCAAACTTACATGGCCCACATATCAGTTTATAACATCTGGCCCAAATACTACATTTTACATCTGGCCTAAGTATTGTGTGCCGCCTTAAAGACGGTGCCACCTCTGCCAAACCAGGGCCATGTTTGGCCCACATGCCGTATGCCAGTGCCGGATGAATGCCTGCTCTGCCAGATTCATGCCAAATCTGGGCCAGAATTCTTTGCTACTAGGGTAAACTATATTTCTAAGAGGCACTGTCTCAATTTCAAGCTATTTTACCCCTAAATGCATTGCTTTCTGACATTGTAGGTTATGTGGTAGTTGACTTAGCATGGATTCAACTTGACAGCTAACTAAAAACATCAGTCATTCAATCTGCTTTTGTTGGCACAAATTCCCATTCACAAGAAGGCCTGTGTTGTGCCATACAAGACTTGTTGGACAGGAACTGTGTGCTCCTTGGTTTGGACATTTCTGTGGTTTCTTGCCTCGGTGAGCTCTGAGTAAAGAGGTGTAGTAAGTACCGAAGACGGAAAAGCTCTGAGCTCAAGTGCTTTTCCAGATCCCATCTGCTCGGCAGGCAAAGATAACCTAAAACGTGCATGTGGGATAGTCTTCGGAGGCCATTACAAACAACAAGCTTGCATTAAGACGATGAATTTAGATGCAAAAATACATAACCCCGAACCGTTGAGGTATGTGGCCTGGATTGACCATCAAAATGCAAATTATGCGTACACATAGTATGTTTTTAGGGATGATGGATGCTCAGCACACCAGACCTAACATTCCTCACTAAAATTAGCCAGACTGCAAAACAACGACACCTGAAGCTCTTCGGTTTGAAGTGGAAATCGATTGTGTAGTCAAAGCAAAATTAAAACAGCAGATGACACATACTGTGGTAAAGCCGCTGAAGGCACAGTCATTGGTATTTGAAGAGGTTGTAACATAAGCATTTTCCGATGTCTAAATTAAGTCAGACAGCCTTGCGGGAAGATAGGGAAGCACTTTGACTTGGCGGAGAGATAAAAAGAGAAAACGATAACCTGATTCATTGTAAACCCAAACCATGACCCTGCCCTGATTCCAACCAAAGGTCCTCCTCCAAATGACTGGATTGAATGCAGGAATAGCAACTCAGAGATCAGCTACAGACTTTGTTGTCCTATCAGGGATTATCCTTTAAGTGGTTAGAAAAGCTGGAACTGTCCACTTCTGTGATCATCTGGCATAAGCAATGGAATCTAAGAATACTGGCGGCTAGAAAACATGGCATCTCCAAAGTCCAAGTTATTTCTGCTCAGAAAATTATAGTCCTAATGTTCAAAGCTGAACTGGGCTTTAGCGTATTGCATTTATGAGAAAAGATCAGAATCCATTTCTCTTTAAGAGTGCAACTAGTGTTTTAATTTAAAGTAGTTTTTGGGATATTTTGTATTGGACAAAAATTCATTAATTCATAAATTTTCTTGTCGGCTTAGTCCCTTTATTAATCCGGGGTCGCCACAGCGGAATGAACTGCCAACTTATCCAGCATTTGTTTTACTCAGCGGATGCCCTTCCAGCCACAACCCATCACTGGGAAACATCCATACACACTCATTCACACTCATACACTACGGACAATTTAGCCTACCCAATTCACCTGTACCGCATGTCTTTGGACTTGTGGGGGAAACCGGAGCACCCGGAGGAAACCCACGCAACCACGGCGAGAACATGCAAACTCCACACAGAAATGGCAACTGACCCAGCCGGGGCTCGAACCAGCGACCTTCTTGCTGTGAGGCGAACGTGCTACTCACTACGCCACCTTGGCGCCCTATTGGACAAAAATAATATTAGGAAAATTATATTACCTTAAAGGTTAGTTGGATCATTTCTTCCCTTTTTTATTCCAATATAATGGGGTATGTGCATTAATTTTTAATTTCAGTCAGCCAGTCCCTGAGTGAATTGTCATCCCATACAAAATTGCCGCGTTTAAGATCTGATTTCTTAAAAAAAAAAACTGTGATTTTCACTGCCTGGATGAGATACGATATAAAATGGGTATCAGACCAAACAAGCAGCACTGCATTAAATTATATTTTTCGCGCCATGTTTTTTTAAATATGGAAATTAATTTTACCCCAGTATGTTCAATGGAATTTCTGCGCTAGCCTGCTGCTAATGGCATAGCCTGCGTTTAAATGGTCTTTCATCTCTTTTTATACTTTAACATCAAAATGGATGTTTAAGTCTATTTAACTGATTATATTTTAATTACATTACAACATCGATGTTGTAAAAGAAACTTTATGAAATTGAAAATAGTCACATTAAGCTTTCACAGGAAGTTCTTCATTGGCTGAAAAACACTAGCTGTGCATATAGCCCCTTTTGAATTCCCACATAGCAAACAGACTTGGCCCAAATGTGACCTCATTATGGCACTGCTGGAGTGTTGCCGGCACTGGCATGCAAAATGTCAGCCGAATGTTGGCCATGCATGGCAATGATGGCACTTCATGCATGACGACAAACTACATTTGGGCCAGTTGTGGATGGGAGGTGTGTGGCTCAGATCAGTGTAGCAATTGTTCACATTGTTTAGGTAACATTAGACGGGGTTATGGCTCAGCTTTTGGGGTTTCTGGTTAAAGTATAAACTTATAGCTGAGAATCAGTACCAATAATAAACCTGTTTTGGCCCAGTTAAGGGTGATAAATTGGCTGAGATTTTACAGTTTTTGAATTTAAATTTAAATTGATAGTTTTTAAATTGGCTGAGATTTTATATAGTTTTTACAGTTATGACCCATGTGTGGCCCTTGTCTTTAATCCAGTTATGGGCCACTTCAGGACCGTCATTCTTTGCAGGAATAGTTATTGTGTGGCCCAAAGCTGGACCAGAAAACATTTACTATGTGGGTTGTTCGCCAAACAAATTTATCGTGGCATACATTTTTTCAATTTCTAAGGGAACTATATTGCAATCTAATATTAAGATAATGTGTAAAATATTATATATTTCTATGCTGGACAAGCAAAAAATTTAAATCAAGACAGGCAGACATTTGGTTAGTTAGTTTAAGCTTAAGTTTAAGTTTAAGTTTATGCTTTGGTTAGGTTTTTGCGCTTCTACATGATTGATACTATTATTCCTCTCTGACTTTTTAAATAATTTACAGTGATGGTTGGGCTTAGGGTAGGGCAGTGGTCCTCAAACGTTTTTCACCAAGTACCACCTCAGAAAAAAATTGTCTCTCCAAGTACCACCATAATGACCAGTATTGAAATGCAGTAGAATTGTAGGCGTAATTAAGCAGCTACAGCCCTGCGCAGTTCAAAAACCTTGAGGATTCTTATTTTTATGAATATTTATTATTATTTTTTATTCACCACTTTAAACATTTTGAATTATTTGAACAGAAAAATAAAAAATTAGATCTGCTTAATGCGCATTAAAGTAGGCTTTGTGTGTCAGAAAAGCAAGTGATTAAACTATACTGGTCAACAATGGAATATAAAAATGTAGGATACGCCCCCAACAACCATTACAAATACAAGGAGGAACATAGCTTCAAATGAAAGAATACATAACAAACATTAGAAAACTGAAGAAAAAAAAAGGTTTAGCCTAGTAAAATCACTGATCACATCTGTGTTATCGTATGCATCAAAGGGTTAAAAGTGTGTTAATTTTTTAACTTTAATTATTCAGCGATTCCTCCACGTACCACTAGAAGTAAGCCTGCGTACCACTACTGGTACATGTACCACAGTTTGAGAACCACTGTAGGGAATAGGTATGAATTACATTTCCAACAAAAATGATGTTCCAGGATGTTAATCCAGGATCATATTGTAATTGGCAAAATCAAGATGTGCATCAAAGGATTGAATTGACACTCTTGAAAATGCTAAAATTGGCTTTATAAGGAAAATTTTATTTCTTTTCAACAGCTAAAAGTGGCTTCTCACCGTT
Source organism: Danio albolineatus (assembly GCA_903798035.1). Taxonomy (NCBI): domain Eukaryota; kingdom Metazoa; phylum Chordata; class Actinopteri; order Cypriniformes; family Danionidae; genus Danio; species Danio albolineatus. The sequence continues at coordinate 1,806,722 of CAIGQQ010005632.1, read as the reverse complement.
CCAGTACACTGAGCCATTTTTAGCAAGCTTGAAATAAATGAAAAGCGTGTTTGACTGGATAGTTTCATCATTTAGTGCGTCTGGGCTTGGGTTCAGGTCGGTGGTCCGCCCATGACCACAGCACGCCAGATCTGTAATCAGCATTGGGACACTGCTAAACAGAACAGCAGTGCACTGTAATAGCGTTGGGTGTGCTAATTTCCGCGTGTTTGCTTTAGCATCTGTTCTCCCTGTTTCCTAAATCTGGTTTTGATTAACTTAATGGACATTTCCAACAAGAGAGAAAACATTCGATTAAGCTCTTCCCTTTCTCGTGTGTCTCTGAGGACAGTTCACACACTTGCCTGGAAGAGGAATATTTTGGTTTGAACTCGGGTCACAATGGTAAATGAGAATTTCCTCTGTATGGCTTGTGCATCGAAGAAAACTTGGATGGGAGAGTTAATTGCACTGGCATTGAGGGCTTTCTAGCTGTCTTCTAAGCAAATTTTTGTTTCACAAAGTCCTCTGTATGATATCCTTTGATAATGAATACAAACTATGGTATTATCACAATAAATGTCTAGTAACATTTTTCCATATTGTGTAACCGTAGATTTGCTACACATATGTTAAACTATAGTTAGTCTAGCAAATCCACAGTGTTTAAACTACAGCATGGGGTGTCAAACTCAGTTCCTGGAGGGCTGCAGCTCTGCACAGTTTAGTTCCAACCCTACTTCAACACACAATCCTGTAGGTGTCAAACAAGCCTGAAGGACTTAAATAGTTTGATCGGGTGTGTTTAATTAGGGTTGGAACTAAACTGTGCAGAGCTTCCTTTAGGAACTGAGTTTGACACCTGTGAGTACAGTAACAAGGCCTGAAAGGTATTACACTTGACATCATTTAATCTGAAATGTCAAAGTGAGACAAGAGAAACTGTTAGCAACCTGCTAAAACAGTAATGCTATGCTAAAAACATACTAGCAGTGTTCAATTAAATGCAGCAGTGCGTTAAATTAAGCTAACAATGCACTAAAACAAGTTAGCAACATGTTGTTAACACATTAAAAGATGCTAGCGATATGCTACTGAGCTAAAACAGTATAGCCACAATTTCTAAAACATGCTATAAATCCTGCTTCTGTGGACACAGCTCTGTCTCTCAAAGTTTATTTCCAACCTGTATTAAATTTTGTTAGCAATGCTACAAAACGGGCTAGTAACATGTTGGTGTTATGAAGCGGACAGGAGACAGAGGTAAGTGCACGTTAAATGGATTTATTTGCAAACAACAGAGGAGCACAATAGGGATTGCCAGGAGG
>CAIGQQ010005632.1:1784752-1794880 GCA_903798035.1 Danio albolineatus | reverse complement strand
GCGATATGGATATTGAATATACTATTATCGCAATATCGATACTTTTTCGATACATTATGCAGCCATATTCAGAATCACTTTTTATTTTTACTTTTTGGAGACAGTAACTTGATTTATTATGCGCCGTTGTAAAAACAACCTATACACACAGCGCACAAATACTTTATGCATAAAATGTGTTTAATTAATTGCATTTCTCTGTGATATGGATATTGCATATACTACTGTCATGATAACGATACTTTTTTGACATTTTGTGCAGTCATATTCAGAATAACATTTTACTTTTAGGAGACAATAACTGAATTTATTATGCGCCGTTGTAAAAACATCCTATACACACAGCACACAAATACTTGGTGCATAAAATGTATTTAATTTATTGCATTTCTCTACGATATGGATATTGCATGTACTATTATCGCAATATTGATACTTTTTCGATACATTGTGCAGTCATATTCAGAATAAATTTTTATTCTTAATTTTAGCAGACACTAACTCAATTTATAATGCACAATTGTAAAAACAACCTATTCACACGGTGCACAAATATTTGGTGCATAAAATGTATTAAATCTATTGCGTTTCTCTGCGAAATGGATATTGCATATACTATTATCATGATAACGATACTTTTTCGATACATTGTGCTGCTATATGCAGAATCACTTTTTACTTTTAGGAGACAATAACTCAATTTATTATGCACTGTTGTAAAAACAACCTATACACACAGTGCACAAATACTTCGTGCATAAAATCAATTTAATTTATTGCGTTTTTCTGCGATATGGATATTGAATATACTATTATTGCGATATCGATACTTTTTCGATACATTATGCAGCCATATTTAGAATCACTTTCTTTTTTCCTTTTTGGAGACATAACTCAATGTATCATGAACTGTTTTAGTACTTCATGCTATTTTAAAATACACACCACCATAAACTGTTTCTGTTTCATCTTAAGATATGATGAAACGCAAACATTTCTTCCTCACACAGTTACAGAGTTACAAGAAAGTCATCCCGAGCATATTGTATTCCAATACAAGGTCAAAAATAAACGAAGAAGGGCACGGTATAATGATTTTGACATATGGACTCCCAGTCTCTTTTTTTATTTTTATGTGAATACAAGTATTAATACCACAAACTACAAACCCAGTTTCTACATTTAAAGTGCTTTTGGATCAGAAGAAAAGCTTTGTTTTCCCTGAAGGTTGCGCTTTAAAACATGAAACATCGCAGCGAGACACTGAGCTTTCGAAATAAGAGATCTTTTGCCCTTCTCGGTTCTGAGAAACGTGGAGTGTTTTTTAGTGATTACACAGATCTGGAGGATGTTGTGTTTGGGTCTTCAGGGGGTTCTGAGTTCCTCTGCGAGACGCCCACTCAAATTCATCAACCTAAAGTTAAAAAACCAGACTCAAACTGAGAAAAAGAGCCTACCTGTGCTTGCTAATGACTATACAATCTGGAGCTGTATAGGGGTGGGTGTGTGTGTGTGGTGTAGAAGGACTGATTCACTGGTGTACACAGACACTACTGTATTTCCCAAACTTGTAGTCATGTTTTAATCACTAAAATCTATCTTTGACCTCTTTGAAAATAAATGTAAATGAGCAACTGCCATGAACGTCTCAACCTTGCCATGAAAAAAACGCTTTCACCAAAATAGCAAAACCCTTTCTTAGTTGTTTGTTTAGGCTTGCGTTTTACAGTACTGTCAAAATGATCAAAAATCTCTATCAACGTTTACAAACAACTTCATTTGATTTACCGATATTAAATACCAGTTACACATCTGTCAGATGCGTAACGTAGAGATGTCACACACATAACTGAGTTTTTCCTCATAAATGCAAAAATGTAATTAAAAAAAATCTTATTAGACATTTGTTTGGGTTGGTGTTAATTCACATGCACTCGCTGGCCACTTTATTAGGTACACCTGTCCAACTGCTCGTTACCGCAACTTTCTGATCAGCCAATCTCATGGCAGCAACTCAATGCATTTAGGCATGTAGATATGGTCAAGACGATCTGCTGCAGTTCAAACCGAGCATCAGAGAGGGAAGGAAAGGTGATTTAAGTGACTTTGAATGTGGCATGGTTGTTGGTGCCAGACAGGCTAGTCTGTGTATTTCAGAAACTGCTGATCTACTGGGATTTTCACTCACAACCATCTCTAGGCTTTACAGAGAATGGTCCGAAACAGAGGAAACATCCAGTGAGGGGCAGTTCTGTGGGCGCAAATGCCTTGTTGATGCCAGAGGAGAATGGCCAGACTGGTTCCAGCTGATAGAAAGGCAACAGTAACTCAAACACCCACTCGTTACAACTGAAGTGAAGAGCATCCCTGAACACACAACACGTTCAACCTTGAAGCAGATGGGCTACAGCAGCAGAAGACCACACCGGGCGCCATGTCATAAAGAGCGAGTCATCTCAGACTGGTTTCTTGAACATGACAATGAGTTCACTGTACTCAAATGGCCTCCACAGTCACCAGAACTCAATCCAATAGAGCACCTTTGGGATGTGGTGGAACGGGAGATTCACATCATGGATGTGCAGCCGACAAATCCACAGCAACTGCGTGATGCTATCATGCCAATATGAATCAAAATCTCTGGAATATTTCCAGTACTTTGTTGAACCTATGCCACAAAGGATTTAGGCAGTTCTGAAGTCAAAAGGTTGTTCAACCCAGTACTAGCAAGATGTATCTTATAAAGTGGCCGGTGAGTGTAGTGTCTACTTATTATTTTGTTCATTGTAAATCCGCATACTTTTTTGTCACATACAGTACATAACGTGTGTTTATTTCTTTCATTTGAAATATAAAACACTTTAACACATTGACAATTTTTCATCCCTTAACTCTGTAGTTAATTGTTTCTAAAATATACAGCAGGGAATATAAGTATTGAACTATTGTATAAGTATTGAAATTGTATAAGTAATGTATAAGTTTTGAATTTTTTTTTTTTTTCTGGGAATAATATTTCTAAAGGAGCTGTTGACATGGAATTGAACCATATTTTGGTAAAAACCCAAACAATACGAACATAAAAATATAACAAAGCAAAAAAAAATGATAAATGAGTTATATGTAATAACAGTGGAATGACACAAGGCGAAAGTACTGAACTACTGAAATATATTTAGCACTTTATCTAACAGGCTTTTTTTTGGTGATGGCAGCTTAAAGACGCCTCCCATATGGAGAATGAAGTCACATGCACTGCTCAGGTGTAAGTTTTTTTACAGACTTAAACAGAGTGTAAAAATAATGATGGTTCTGTGGGTCTCGTCTTATCTATTTTGGATCATTGTCTTGCTGAAATGTCCACCCTGGTTTCATCTTCATCCTGCTAATGTAGATGTTGGACTGAAGCAGCTTATATTCATTTACAGTGACGAAGGGCAGATGGTTGCTGAAGAACTACTGAGAGATTTCAGCTGCTATCTGAGCTTTCCATGCCTTTCTACACCTCCCTTTCTTCATATGTTCAATACTTTACCCTGTGTCTTTTTTTATTACACATAACTTCATTTGTAAACTAATTAGATTTGTTTTGCATATATGGATATTGGTTAACATCAACATCGGGTAAAAGTCAACAGCACCTTTAGAAATATGTTTTCTGAGAAAAATGGTGAAATATTTAGTACTTATTTTCCCTGCTGTTTGAACAGATGTTTCAATATGAAGTTAAAGTTACGTTCTCTGTTACTTTAAGCTTCAAGTTTTTAGTACAAATGTCACATCCGTGATGCTGAAATTTAGATTTATGATGTAAAATACTGCTGTTTGTGCAACGTTTTCGAACTTTTCTCAACGGTGGTGTGTGACTCTAATTATACTACTTACAATAATAACAAGTGTTGTCTCGGGAATCGAGTTGAGCTTTAAGGTTTGCGTCTGAACGTTTGTGGGTCACTGTGCATTCCTCTTCGTTTCGATTGTCTTTTTTGACGTATCTGCTTAGAACTTTTTGGCTGCGGATTGCGCTGACTAGACTAGATCTCTCCTCCTTTAGTGGCTGCAAGTGTTAATTATGGTGTCTTGCTCCCGTAATCTGCCATATTCACAAGAACAACACAAGCTAAATCTTCAGGGAAATTCCAGGTTCACATCACGAGATTGTCACTGATGTTGAAGCCGCCAACATCTGCATGCTGTTTCTGAACATTCCTAAAGCAAGGCCGAAATGAAAGATAGAGAGCATTGGTAAAAGGCCAAATGACTTAATAGTGCCCCATACAGAATTTCAATGAAGCTTTCCTCACACTACCTTTCACATGCATTCCTGAAATTTGTGGACACATGAAACATGCTAATACAAAAAAAAGGTCTTGTGGGGCATGTCCAGTTTGATCGAACATCTCATAAGGGTTTTGGCCTGAAGATATCAACATATCAATATCGATATTCAGTTATTAGCGCTACCTGCTGACAGCTGGCAGTGTCCTAAATTATATACTGCTATTTATACAGCAGTTTTGTCTGGTTCTCGAATCTGATTGACTGATAGCTGAGCGATATTCTGCAATAACAGCACTCTTAGAGCCTCTTCACTCTTGTGGTATTACTCCATCCACATAGAGAGACACACAGAAGAGTAAACAACTCACTACAGTCTGACAAATATTGCAACTGCTTTTTTAGGTGAGAATGTAGTTGTTTAGATTAAACTATGTTGTTTATTGATAAGGATAGTGTGCCATCAGCCTGTCATATTGAGCAAAGAAATTGATGTTTGACCGCCACAAGATGGTGACAAAGACCGCATAAGTCTTTAGAGGAGAAAAACTCAGCCTAAGTTTCAAAATACAGCTGATCAAATCATTACAGTACAGGTAAAATTCTAATGCTGCGTTCACACCAGACGTGGATGAAGCGTCAAGCTTGAGTAATTTACATGTTAAGTCAATGCAAAGGCGCGAATCGTCATCCTTTGGTGCGATACGTGCGTATGAGGTGGCTCGAAAGATGCAATTTGCGTGAATGAACCTGCGCGAGTTTAGCGTTTTGTGCGATTGATGCACTTACTGCATGTATCTGTCGAGTTGGTGAATCTGAACTTCAGCAGACATTCGTGCCGCGTTAACCAATCAGGAGCTTTCTCTTGTAGCGGCATGCTTATGACGTTGCACCTGATGTTGGTGTGCCGGGGGAAAATCCTCCTGCCGACACCGGACAACAGTTCATCAAACTGGGCTCAGCTCAGTCGGAAGCACCGCTGAAATCCTCCATCTTCCAGGTACAGTTTCTGGAGGAGTTGATGATCTTACAGATCTGGGTGCACCTCTGAAAGGATCTAGTGGACTCAGACACGGCTCCAAACAAATCAACGCTGTTTATCAGTCTTCCTAAAGCACGTAAACACAGCTATTCTCTCAATAAATTCTACGTTAGCCATTTAGCAAAAAGCTAGAGTCAACAGGCAGACAGACGCCCTGCTCATGACACGAATCCATTGGGAAGTAAATATATTGTGTCATTGCAAATTTATTGTGAAGTGAATTTGATACATGTATGAAGCGGATTTGATGCACAAATGAAGCGAGTAAACTCAAAATGGTTATGCATCTATTTATGCGCGAATCGGGCGATTTTTATCCGCGCGTCGCATCTGGTGTGAACACAGCATAAGTCGATCTCTCTCTTTTGTATGTTGTAGTGGTGTATTTCTACTATAGTAATCTGGTAGTGTTTGCTTTGTTTTGACTTCTTCGGGGTTAATTATTGTGGTCTCCCGTTCGCAACAGAGAAATACTGGGACATCTCTATAGACTGATGGCATTTCATGCCGTTCAGCCTCATAATCTTAAAATGTGAGCAAAATCACCTGTTTTGTCATAATTTTAGACATTACGCTAGAGAATCATTCAAACACTAGCTCTAAAGTGACGTTTGTGAATTAGGTTTCTGCTGTTCTGACGTCAGCTGCAGATGTGAATGAATGGTGGAAGAAAGTAGTTCCTTGTACTAAAGGATTTTTGAGACTGCGTGTTAAATTTTCTTTTTTATACACACAATTATGCCATTGAACTCTTGTATAAACGCAACATCACACTCATAGCAGTACGATATGGCTGTATATAGGCACTGCTGGGACACTAAGGCACTGCTACTCATGTGATATTGCTCATATATACAGTGCTATATCCATTATGCTACTGTACAAAATAAACCAGATTCAATGTCCCCCAACCGAGACTTCTGTTCTGTGTACGAAGCATACTTGTATATAGCTGTGGTGATTCCAGTGCTTGTGAATTACATGCCGATTTTACTTTCTTTTCTTTATTACAAACATTTTAAACTTGTAAAACTCATTCATGAGGTGCAGCTGATCACAGAGAGTTGGAACAGATCTTTTAATCCTAGTTTCTTTGCAAATCCTGTTCTGTAGACATGTTTATACATCAATATGTACTAATACGCGGCTGTCAATCAATTTGGTTGGCGGGAAAAACCACACTCCTACTTCACGTTGCCGTGGGTCTCAAAATCACTGGGATTTGGATCCTATTTTAACATCAGATGTTTTTAAAAAAAGAGACTTCTTGTGTTTCTATCACTCCAGTATGACTGTGGACATACTATAGCTACACGCAGTTCTCTCCAAACAGCTTCCAAAAGTTGATTTTGCATCATAGGTGCCCTTTAAAACATTATACTTTAAGTGCTGTGAGTAAAAAAAAAAACATCAGGACATCAGTTTAGCGCGTATGTTTGGATCAAAGACACTTGTTTGAACCATATCGATGTTTGTCACGCTGACCCACTGTGACTATGTTAAAGCGCTGTCATAGCGTTTTCATGTGGTGACATCTTTCACTTCAGAGGGCTTTTTTCCACAGAGTTGCGTTCTGCACTGAAGTGTCCATGTGTTTGGATCAAAGACCTGCTTCGTAACTCGCTCATCTGCGCCGCGCCACAAACCCGCTCCAGCCTTCCTCGCTTTCTCTCTCTCACTGTTTAAATTAAGACTCGCTCGTGATTATATGCTTTCACTCGCCAGGCCCAAATTACAGGTCCTGTTGGCCATGCAAGGTTCCTTCAGGCTTAGAAACGCTACTGGGAGAAAGTCGTGCTTGGAGACGCAGAGACAAACAGAGAGCGGTGGAAATGAGCCGATGAGACGCCAACAGCTGGAGGAAGAACTGAACATGGTGTGAAATCAAACAAACAGCTCCAGTGAATACAGTGTACTCATAATGTGCACTGAGAGCACCTGGATACATTAATCGAATTTTTACCATCATACACTTTCAGAAGCGCAAATCAACTATAAATTAATTCTAATTTTGTGTATGGTGGATCTAAGAAAGTAGGCACTTCTAAATTTACTTTGACTTTTATTTCATGGCAGACAATACAACAAACTTTATTTAATGAGCTCCTAGTGATTTTTAGGCATAGTAATCAGGTAAATTGGTTAAATAAGGATGTGATTTGAAACAGGTGATATCGACAGGTGATTGTCATTGACTCGGTACAAAAGCAGCATACAAGAAATGTCTAGTCCTTTAGGAGCAAAGATGGGCCGAGGATCGCCAGTTTGCCAACAAACATGTGAGAAAATTATTAGTGGAGTTTATTTATAAGCTCATTTCGAGAGGATCACGTGCTTATGAATGAACACGGCTGGTACCATATCAGCTCTGTGTATCGCACTACAAATCCTGACACACTAAATTACCAGAGCTTTCTACTCCAGTCATCTTTGTCTTGAAGAATCCCCCCTTCCACCCCAACTCCTCCCCTTCTCTGAAAGGGCGGCATGGCACCCCTTGTGGTTAGCACTGTTGCCTCCCAGCAAGAACGCTGCTGGATCAGCCCCTCCCCGAGCCAGTCGACGTTTCTGTGCGGAGTTTGCATGTTCTCCCCGTATTCGCGTGGGTTTCCCTCGGGTTCCCCGGTTTCCTCCCACCGTCCAAAAACATACAACAAAAGTAAACTGACTACTTTAAAATAGCATCTTAAGGCAACTCTTGTCAAATATATCTCAGCACGTTCACTAGCAGGCAAGTTTTCGCGACTTAGCTTAGCTCAAACTCTCCTCTCGCCTTCAAAAGGGAGGGAGCCCCGGGCTCAAAGATATTCTGAGCTCAGGGCTCTCTCCCAGGACAGTATACCAAATACGCTTTATTATCAATCATCAGTGTGAGTGTGACCTCTTGAAATGTTTAAACGCAGTGTTCCTCAAAGAAATAAAGGAAGGCATAATTAAAAGATTCAAGGAATCTGGAGAAATTTCACTGCATCAAGGACAAGGGCGCAAGCCTAAGCCGATCAACCGCAATCTCCGATTCCTAAGAAGGCGGCACTGCATTAAGAATCCTCATTCATCTATAAGCGATATCACCACATGGGCTCAAGACTACTTTGGCAAACCTTTGTCAAGTACCACAATATGTTGTTACATCCACAAAAGGCAGTTAAAATTGCACTGTGCCAAAATGAAGCCTTATGTTAACAGTGTCCAGAAGCACCGTCAACTTCTCTGGGCTCGAATGCATCTGGGATGAACCATCATACAGTGGAAACATGTACTGTGGTCAGATGAATCGGTATTTCAGTTTTTTGGGGGGGAGAAATAGATGGCGTGTGCTCTGGACCAAAGAAGAAAAGGATCATCCAGACTGTTTCCAGCAACAAGTCCAAAAACCAGGGTCTGTCATGGTAGGGGGTTGTGTCAGAGCCCTTGGCAAAGATAACTTGCACTTACCTTTGGCACCATTAATTCTGCCTTATTATCCAATGACGGCCATAAATATTTTTACAAGACAATGCAAAACCACATTCTGCACACATTACAAAGAGGATGCAGGTACTTGACTGGCCTGCCTGCAGTCCCGAACTATCTCCAATAGAGAATGTGTGGCGCATTTTGAAGTGCAAAATGCAGTAACAAAGACCCAGGACTGTTGCCCACTTTAAGACTTGTTTGCCTGAAGAATGGGACAAAATTACTTCTGAAACATTTCATCGTTTGGTGTCTTCAGTCCCTAAATGTCTTTAAAGTATTGTGAAAAGGAATGGCAACATTACAAAGTGGTAAATGCTTTACTGATCCAACTCTTTTTGAAATGTGTTGCCAGAATCAAAATTGGAATGTGTTTATTTTGAAAAACAAACAATTAAAATCATGAGAAACACTTTAACTAATGTTTGTACTGTCTGCAATGACAAACAAGTCAAATTACATAAATAAAAAAATCAATACTTTCTTTTTTTTAATTTAGTTGTTGTCCTTGTTGTCCCAACTCTTTCTGATTTGGGGTTAAACAATATTTACATATAATTTAATAAAACATTTTCTGTTCTTGTTTTCATGAACAAAAGTGAATACAGGCAGAAAAGTAAAGTACATTTTCTTTATAATTAAGATTTCTGTATAAATATAAATAATTTCTTGTATTTTTGCAGAAAAGGTTTATTTTCTTTATTTTTTATTTGAGTTATATTTTATTTTATTTTGTTCTTTTTTCCTTTTCTTTTCCTTTCCCTTTCCTTTTCCTTTCCCTTTCCTTTTCCTTTTCCTTTTCCTTTGCTTTTCCTTTTCTTTTCCTTTTCCTTTCCCTTTCTTTTTCATTTTCCTTTTCCTTTCCTTTTTCTTTTCCTTTCCTTTTCCTTTTCCTTTGCTTTAATTTCATTTTATTTATTGACGAACTATTTCTTTGAGAGGCTGCTCAGGCTAAACCAGACTGTATACATTCCTCTAATTTGCCCAATTGTTTTGAAAACAATTTTGTTAGCTTGATACAGCTTTCGTGTCACAAGAGTCTGCTAAGGCATTGAAATTTGTATCATAACGGCCAAAGATGTAAATTAAGAAAAACAGCACAGATGGAGCACAACAGAGTGTGACTGTCCTCCTAATGCTGGCCTGGCTGAAACCATGAGGGACTGACATGCTTTGAGCATGCTACAAAAAAGAATACATTTTTGTGTTACTTTTGTAATTTTATGCATTTTTTTTTGTGCTTGACTGTTTACAGAGTGTCTGCTTTCTACATTCTCAGCCACCTGTTACTCACTGCAGACACACTCTCACACACACACACACACACACACACACACACACACACACACACACAC
>CAIGQQ010005632.1:1774730-1784742 GCA_903798035.1 Danio albolineatus | reverse complement strand
CACACACACACACACACACACACACACACACACACACACACACACACTGGCCCAGACTGTCACATTCTCACATTACCACTAACTCCAAACACCCTTCAGTTTAAATAATCATTCCCTCTAGACTGTTTAAAGGAGCCTCTTTGCTGACACGAACACACCTGCCCTAAGAAAACAACACAAAGTTCATCAAGTGAAACAGATCTCTCTACACGGGCGCCACATACACAAACCTTCAGTGTTTCATGTACTGAGACCGCTTTCAAGCCCAGACACTGCATGAAATCTTTATGCACATGATAATTTTGGGCTTCATGGCCTTTACATCTTGTCATAAAGTGTTTTTAATGTACAGAAAACATGCTAAAATACATTTCCATTTACCATGCCCAAAATTACGTTTACAACAAACGACTTTGTTGTGCTAGTTTGGCAATCTTTGTAAAAAAAAAAATGTAACAATGAAAAAATACCATGTGAATAATAAAAAAAAAAAGGCCATTTGAGAACAATGAACTCATTGTCATGTTCAAGAAACCAGTCTGAGATGTTTCACGCAATATGACACGGCACCCGGTGTGGTCTTCTGCTGTTGTAGCCCATCCGTCTCAAAGTTGGATGTGTTGTGTTGTTCATTCATTCGTTCTTTCATTTTCTTTTCGGCTTAGTCCCTTTATTAATCTAAGATTGCTACAGTGGAATGAACCGCCAACTTATCCTGCATATGTTTTACGCCGAGGATATTCTTCCAGCTGCAACCCATCACTGGGAAACACCCACACACACTCATTCACAGACAATTTAGCTTACCCAATTCACCTATACCACATGTCTTTGGACTTGTGGGGGAAACCAGAGCACCCGGAGGAAACCCACACGAACACGGGGAGAACATGCAAACTCCACACAGAAATGCCAATTAACACAGCTGAGACTCAAACCAGAGACCTTCTTGCTGTAAGGCAATTGTGCTACCCACTGCACCACCGTGACACCCACTGTAAGTTAGTTATGAGATAATTGCTTATACTGAAAAAAAAAAAAAAACTGGGTTCCACGCAAAGGATTTGTGTTGGGACAACATAAAGTAATTAAGTTAGCTTATTAGTTTTTGTTAATGTAAATGAATTAGACATAAAACAATTAAACTGTCCCCAAAACACCCTCAAGAATTGTGTCGTTTTACCTCATTATGTGTATGTAGTTTGAACAAACATTATTTTTGATTAGAACTAATTTCTTCATTGCACAAATTTTGGCAAAAAAAAGAAAAATAGACATGCGGTAGGTGAATTGGGTAAGCTAAATTGTCAGTAGTGTATGATTGTGAATACAAGTGTATGGATGTTTCCCAGTGATGGGTTTCAGCTGGAAGGGCATCCGCTGTGTAAAACAAATGCTGGATAAGTTGGCGGTTCATTCCGCTGTGGCGACTAGGGCTGTGCAATATGGACAAAATAATCATATTGCGATTTTTATTTTATTATTATTATCATTATTTTTATTTACTTTATCATTATTGTTATTATTATTATTATTATTATTATTTTATTAATATTTTTTTTTCATTTTATTATTTATTTATTAATTGATAAATGTTTATTTTTTATGAATACTGCAATTTTATTTGCGATTTTTGGCAACTGTTTTTGCTTTTTCAAACGTGCTACATACACACTAAAGGTATTCAGTGCACAAGAAGTGCATAGAAAAACATTTCACAATAAAAAAATAACATAGTATTAAGTTTAATAAACAAAACTGTCATAAATTGTCTTAAAAACAGAAAACATGAAAAAATAAAGACAAACTAACCTCAACTCCAGTCAGAACAATAAATAAAAACTAACGTAAATCAAAACCACCTATTCAGTTCTCCCGCTCAACTTCGTCATGCACAGAGTGAGCTCTGATTGGTCAACATCCTTCTCCCGCTCAGCTTAGCTGTAATTGCCCGGTGTGCTGCGTCAGCTCTGATTGGTTAACATATTAAAATCATGCCTACAAGAACATGAACAAAAATCTAAATAAAGTAATTGATAAAATTGCAGCCTTACGCGATTTAGAAATTGCATGTGCTTAAATCGCAATGTTTTTCCCTTTTTTTTTTTTTTTTTTTTTTTTTTTTTGGCGATTGCGATTAATTGCACAGCCCTAGTGGCGACCCCAGATTAATAAAGGGACTAAGCCAAAAAGAAAATGAATGAATAATGAATACATTTGGGCCTCTTAATTTAATGATCACTATCAGGTTGTGAAGAGACTTTCAACCAGTATAACAAACACCATTCGTTTTGTTTTATTGTTTTACCCTATTAAACTGCTGGACCTTGCATTAAATATATCACTCAAACCCCCATGCACCCTTCAGTGGCTTCTCCAGTAACACCCAGGCCCTTGTTGGCATTGTCATGGCAACAGACTATGTATTTGGTTATAGGAGTGCCCTGGTTTGGCCACTATAATAGGGTAGAAGTCCAAAACTGGCAACCTCAGTATGCACACACACACACACACACACTCACGCAAACACGGACGTATGCTGGAGCGCCAGTGACATAATTGCACATGAAAGGTTGTTTTTTAAAAACATCTGGTGCAGCAAGTGCAGTTTAATGAGTGTTGGCTGCAGATCTGAGGCATTAATTAGTGGGCTGATATCCACACACACACACACACACACAGACACACACACACACACAGATCTACTATTTTTAAACGAACAGTGATGTCATGCTGGATCCCAGAGGCATGGGTTTTTGTGTGTGAGAGCGTGGAAAGTAAAGCTAATGCTTTGGTTTAATTGAAATGTTAGTGTATATTTTAAAACATGTAAAACACAAGTGGAGACTGTAATTTGCTCTTTATTGTGATTCGTTTAGAATTGATGCCCTTTTTCTTTGCCCATGAGTTTCTGACTTAAAGTTGATTGGTTAGTCGTGACACTTTGTTGCCAGAGATGTTTGCATATTACTGATATTAAATAGTTCATTTAACTACCCCACCAAGAAAAAAAAAGTTTGGATTGCATTTCTCAGCTCCTAATGTCACTAGTTAATACATTCAATGCATTTTTTCAACACATCCCATAATTTCTGAAATGTCAGCCTCTACCAAATTGTTGATATGTTGGTTTAAGTACCGGAATTAATACATATGCTATGAAAAATCTTAAAATTTTAAGCGTAAGATCAGTTTATTTCAATAAATATTACAAATAAAACATTTTTAAAATGTAAATCACCTTTATTTTTTGAAGTCTGCCTTAAAATGTTTCAGATTCTTTCTTGTTTGTTGTACAATAAAACCAAAGTCAATTGTAGTAGTGCAACAGGATGATGTTTGTTTGATTTTCTTTGTAAACCAACAATGCTGTGTAAACAGTTATTAAAAGGTAATTTTTTTTAAATGACTTTAACAGTCGTTATTTAAAACAGTACAAAGATGGTCAACCATTTAGTAGAGCGGCAGTCAACGGGTTAAAGCGATCATTGTCTTTCTTTTTATGTTAGCAGTAAATGATGAAAATTAAGTCGCTCATAAAGAATCTAACTAAGGATCTGAGATTCCTTGTAGCAAACTTGTGTGTGTTGTTTCAAGCAAGCAACCATTCATTTGTGTTGTGTGTTGTTTACATTTGTTTTTATTAATTTATTCTTCATTTAATTATTTTACTTAATCATATGATCATTAGTCATTTATATAATTATCATCATATCATGTTATTGATCATTATATAGTAGGGCCAGACAGAATCTGTGGACATTTTTTGCTATTTCTGCTGAGAAATTTGTAAAAAATCTGCAGATTTATCTGGAAAGATTTTAAGAGTATCATAACTAAAAACTTAAAATATGAAATAAAAAATAATTTAAAACTTTAATATTTACAATAATAATCTAATTAGATCACCTTTATTTGGTAAACAAAGCAAGTCTCTCATATAATAAAACTACTAAAAGACAGAAAATATTACTTTACAAACTATTATTAATAAATCATGAACATTTGAATATTACCATTATTATATCACAATAATATCAGTGAAATTATTTCAAAAACTGAATAGATAAAAAATGTACACACATTTACACATGTACATGTAAATAAATAGACTCAATGATGGGCTAAAAATCTGCTGATTTCTACTCGCACAGATTCTGTAGGCCTAATCATTATTTAATAATTTGATTATTATTTGTAATTTTACTGTTTATATTTTATTAATATTATTATTATTTTCCTATAATTGTTGCCTCACTATTATTTCATTTTTCCAGATTGTTCTAATCTTGTGACTGTGGATTCAACTTAGTTGATTCTCTACTAAATACGCTTAGCTTAGCACAAAGTATGTTTTTTTTGAGCTGTCTCATGGACTCCACCTAGTGATCATAGATGGAAAGACATGTTAAATAGAATCCACAACAGGTTTGTTTATTCAATTAATAAACTACTAAACAATACCTTGTTCCAATGTTGGTTTCAGGTTTTGATTTGATGGAGTTCTTCAACGTAAGAGATTTTCTTGGAGAAAAAGTTGAGCCTGGTCAGACTCCTTACGTCAGGCTTGGTGCATTACCCATCGTCCAAAAAACAGAGTAAGCCAGTATTACATTTACATTCTTTTTTTCCTGACATTTGCATGTTTTTTTCCTGCTCGTTTTGATATAACTAATTTTTTTATCCCTTAAAAATTCATCTTTGAATATTAAAATTCCCAGTTTGTGTTAAACTTATTTAACGTGTGAAGTGAATGCATATAGGATGAGTACATACTTTGGTTGCCAGATCATCCCATGGATCAATGCACTTTATGAAATGGATGCATATTGAAAACGCGCTGTAAAAAATACTGTGCTCTACACAATTCCTTCATGTTGTCCTAACACAAATTGATCAAGTTAACTCAATCTTTTTTTTTTACTAATTTAAGTGGATTGAACATAAATCAGTTAAGTTGCCCCAAAAACCCTTAAGAATTGTGTTGTTTCTACTCATTTTTAAATATATAGTTCAAACAAGCAGCAGAAGATCTTTTTTGAGTGCACCCAATGAACATTAACTTGAATTTTTGATCGTCAATTACAGTTTTGTTTTGTTTCTTGTGTTGCAGAGATGTGTTACCTCAGGGTCTGCCAGATGAATATGCCTTTGTGACCACATTTAAGTTCAGGAAAACGTCCCGTAAGGAAGACTGGTACCTGTGGCAGGTCTATGACAAATACGGCATCCCTCAGGTGTGGATTACTGGACCATTTATTCTCTTAGCAGATGATTTTATCGAAAGAAACTAACAAATGAGGGCAATAGAAGCAAGTCAAATAACCAGGGGTCTCATTCATAAAGGTGGCGTATGCACAAAACGGGCGAGTAAATGTGTGTATAGGCAACTTCCGACGCAAAAGTTGTGAATTTATTTATTTGTTTATTTTTTTCAAATATTTCCCAAATGATGTTTAACAGAGCAAGGAATTTTTCTCAGTATTTCCTATAATATTTTTTCTTCTGGAGAAAGTCTGATTTGCTTTATTTTGGCTAGAATAGAAGCAGTTCTAATTAAAAACAAAAACATTTTAAGCTCAATGTTATTAGCCCCCTTAAGCTATATATTTTTTTCAATTAACCAAAGTACAAAAACGTCATTAATGACTTGCCTAATTACCCTAACCTGCCTGATTAACCTAGTAAAGCCTTTGTATGTCACTTTAAGCTGAATACTAGTATCTTGAAAAACATCTAGTCAAATATTATGTACTGTCATCATGACAAAGAGAAAAGAAATCAGTTATTAGAAATGAGTTATTAAAACTATGATTAGAAAAGTGTGACTTCAACTGTATAACAAACAAACTTGACGGAAGAATGCGTTCAACTGTAAGTAAACGAAGTAAACATTGATTGACGAAATAGAACCACTTTAAGTCTTCACATGAGCCATAATCCTTAATTATTCGAGTGTACGTTCACTTTTAGGAAGGTTTCTATGCACAGTTGTGTAAATAAGAGCGCTGAAGAGCAGCCTTGCTCAGTGTACATAGAAACTCGTCTGAACTCGTCCACTTATTAGTTTTCCTTCGGCTTAGTCCCTAATGCATCAGGGGTCACCACAGCGGAATGAACCGCCAACTATTCTGGCATATGTTTTACGCAATGGACGCCCTTCCAGCCACAACCCAGCACTGCGAAACACCCATACACTCTCACATTCACACACAAATACTTTTATTTAATGTTTACAATATGAATCTAATTAGAGCCACTTTATTTGGTAAACAAAGCAAGTCTCTTATATAAAATCTCTACTAAAAGACAGAAAATATAACTTTACATTCTGTGTTGTAAATAAATCTTATGAATATTTTAATATTAGTCAATATTATTACTGAAATTAATTTAAAAACTGAATAAATATAAATTTACACCAGTAAATAAACAGAATCAACGATGGGCTGAAAATCTGTGGAAATCTGCACTCCCAGATTCGGTGTGGGCCTAACAATGGCCAATTTAGCTTCCCTAATTCACCTTTAGCACATGTGTTTTGACTGTGGGGGAAACCGGAGCACCCGGAGGAAACACACGCCAACACGGGGAGAACATGCAAACTCCACACAGAAATGTCAACTGACCCTGCCGAGGCTCAAACCAGCGCCCTTCTTGCTGTGAGGCGACAGCACTACCTACTGCACCACCACGTCGCCACTAAGTAAACATATTTAACTTAAAGATTGACGAAATAGAACCACTTTAATGCATCAGATGAGCCAGAATCCTTAATTTTTCGAGTGTACGTTCACTTTTAGGAAGGTTTATACGCACAGTTGTGTAAATAAGAGCGCTGAAGAGCATCCGTGCTCAGTGTACATACAGTAGAATCCTGAATAGACATAAAATGAATAACAGATGCAGAAACAGCTGATCACACTTAAAAAATGTAAAACAGGCAGGTTTAAATAAATGATTCTTATATGAGTTTGTCAGAAATGCTCATCATTTTTATTTATTTTTTGCATTTTTTAGGTTTTGAGCTCAATCTCTATTCAAACAGTTATTTAGTTTTTTATTACGAAGATGTTTGCACAAGACTTCATGGGAACTGTGCAAACATTAAACTTTTGCTTTAGTCTACACTGAAACTCGTCTGAACTCACCTTGGAATTATAAGGTTCTATCTGCGTTTTAAATAATTATTTTGAAATATTGAGCTTAAAATTTTTTTTATTCCATAGCAAACAGTACGTGTGTAGTAGAGATGCGTGGATGGGCTTTTATTTCATCCGCAACCGCATCACAAAACTCATCATCCGTCCGCCATCCATCCGCACCAACATTTTTGACCAATTTTTAAAACGGCACCCACCCGCCATCTGCTGATTGGACTCTTTATTTGAACGGCTTATTCCTTTTTATTATTAAATGAATGTTTCTTTATTGATTATTAGAGAATAGAGAATGACTTTAATGTAGACGTGTAGTTAATCCAAACGTGCAAGCCAAATCCAGCATTAATTGACGACGCTTTGAAGTGACGCTAAACGATACGAGGACGTGTCTTTTCACTTGATTTGATTCCTCTGTCCTCGAGTCTTTTCCTTGTGTCCTTCCCTCGCATCCCGGAGGGGTGGAGCTAAGACACGAGGAAAGAAAGCAAGGAAAGGAAACGAGGATGCACAAATGAAAAGCACATAAGCTCTTAGAATATCAGCAGTGAACTCCGTCTCCGATCGGCGCACAGGGACAGATATAAATAAATAGCCTAAATGAAACGCACTGTACTGTACAATTTTTTGGTACAACCGCCCGCCACCCGCCCGAATTTAATTAAAATATTATTTTTCGTCACGTCATCCGCCCGATCCACGGTTTGTCCGCGGCTGTAACCGCCTGTAGTGTAGTGTGTAGCATTTGTTTTTTAAATCAAAAGTTTTAAAAAGTAAATAACGTATAAAAAAACATCCCATAATGTAAGTAAGTTGTCAATTAATAAGGATATGTTAATAACTTTACCTTATAATCCTAAGGTGACGATTTATTCGTTTTCCTTCGGCTTAGTTCCTAATGTATCAGGGGTCACCACAGCGGAATGAACCGCCAACTATTCTGGCATATGTTTTACGCAGTGGATGCCCTTCCAGCCACAACCCAGCACTAAGAAACACCCATACACTCTCACATTCACACACACTCACTTGCTCAATTTAGCTTACCTAATTCACCTTTAGCGCATGTGTTTGGACTGTGGGGGAAACCGGAGCACCCGGAGGAAACACACGCCAACACGGGGAGAACATGCAAACTCCACACAGAAATGCCAACTGGCCCAGCTGAGGCTCGAACCAGCGACCTTCTTGCTGTGAGGCGACAGTGCTAACCACTGAGCCACTGTTAATAATAAACAATAAAACAACAATGATAATTAAAATGAAAATAAATCTGTTATAAATAATTTGTTATGCAAATTTTTGGACAATATTTAAACTCTTGCTGGATTCGAGTCCTCAGAAAAGTTCTATGTAAGTATATGAAATTAGTATTATTTATTATTATAATAACTTAGTTAAAACTACTAAGTTATAGCAATCTCACGCTACATCAGATCAAATCAAATCACTTTTATTGTCACATCATCAGCAGCACGTGTGCTATAATGAGTCAAAAGCTTAGGTGCTGGCTCCAGACAGTGCAAAATACAGATGCACATCCATCACAAATCCAACGACAGACAAAATACAGACAGTGCAAAATACACAATGTATTTACTCTGCAAATATTGTCCAGGTGTCGATCCGTCTGGATGGAGAGAACAGGGCGGTGGAGTACAACGCTGTGGGCCTGACGAAGGATGCGGTGCGGGCGGTTTTCAGGAACCCGGAGGTGGACAATCTGTTTGACCGAAACTGGCATAAGATTGGCATGAGGGTGGACTCCAAGTCTGTGTCGCTCTTCCTGGACTGCAAACACATCGAGACGCTGCCCATCGAGGAAAGAGAAGACATTGACATCCAGGGAAAAACTGTCATCGGGAAGAGGCTCTACGACAGCGTTCCTATTGATGTAAGCATCTGGTGTTGAGGCTTATGTATGTATGTATTATGTATTATGATTCAGCAAGAGTGAAGAAATTTATCAATGTGGCAATGTGGCAATGAAGAATTAAGGATTAAGAATTAAGGATTAAGAATTGAAGACTTATTTATTACTTATTTATTTATTTAATTTAATTTATAATGCAGACATCATAATTTAATTAATAAATATATTTTTAATTTATTTATTTGATTTAATTTACAATGTAGACATCACAATTTTATATTTATTTATTTGTTCATTTATTTATTCATTCATTCATTCATTTGTTTATTTATTCATTTATTTATGTTAATTACATTTTTATAACAGACATATTTAAATTTATATTTATTTATTCATTAATTCATTCATTCGTTCATTCATTTTATTTATTTAATTTATATTTAATGCAGACATCACATTTTAATTTCTAAATATTTATTTATTCATTCATTTATTTTCATTTATTTCATTTATAATGCAGGCATCATATTTTAATTTATATTTGTTGATTTATATTTATTTAATTTATAATGTAGACATTATTATATTTTAATTCATAATTACTTATGTATTCATTCATTATTTGTTGATTTAATGTATTCATAATGCAGACATCATATTTTAATTCATATATTTTTATTTATTCATTATTGATTAATTAATTAAATTATTTATTTATTTTATTGATTTAATTTATTCATAATGTAGACATCATATTTAAACTTATTTTTATTTACTCATTCATTCATTTATTTAATTTATAATGCAGGCATCATATTTTAATTTAGAAATATTTGTTTATTCATAAATTAATTAATTTATTTTATTGATTTAATTTAGAACGCAGACATCGTATTTTAATTTATATTTTAATTTATTTATTTATTTACTTCATTTATAACGCAGACATTATATTTTAATTTATATTTATTTATTTTTA
>CAIGQQ010005632.1:1751671-1770753 GCA_903798035.1 Danio albolineatus | reverse complement strand
CTTTAATGCACTCCTGCATTGGGCTCACACATACACTCTGCGCTCTGGCTACTTCAACAATGTTGATAAGCTGTGGTGGGCGTTTCTCTCAGTCTCGCGCTGAATGCAGTCGACCAATCGCAACAGACTAGGTCATCGAACTAATCAGAGCAGATTAGCTTTGCGCTAAGGAGGGGTTTGAGAACAAACAAATCACTGAACGAATCATATGAGAGTCGTTGGGATAATTAGGTACAATGAATGCATTTATAAGACAATGAAAGTGTTTTATCTCGCATGAGTATCAGCTTGTTGTTGGAGACCCCCAAAACCAAAATATGACATTTTAGAATGCATAATAAGGGCTCTTTAAGGTGGAGGAGCTACTCCATTTTCACTATCTTCATGTTTCAATTCAAATTACTTTGAACCAGGACCTTTAAACACAGAAAAGTCACATTTTCATGTTCCCATGATATTTATTTTAAAAAGGCAGTTTGTAAACAGTAAGTATGCAATGGCTGTGTGTCATGCGGAGAAGGTCTAGAGTGTTGCGTTTGATGCTTTTTCTTTTCTTTTTTTTTAACTAAAGCAAGCGGTTGGGTTTTTTTGGTATAATAATGGATACAATTAGAGTAGACTGTACAATTAGTGAGGATAGCTCAGTGGTAAAGGCTCAGCTGAAAGGTTAATGGAGGAGAATATGAATGATTTTGAGTAATCAGGGATGGCAGTGTGAGCTGACGCTGCAGACTCCAGCAAAACCGCTCTCTGATCTGAGCTGACTTCTCTCTGGCTGACTTTCACAAATGCACAAACATCAGAAAAAAGAAAGTGTTTTCATCATAATCTGGAGTTGCAGTGATGTGCGAAGAAGGATGCAGCTTGTATGTGGTTCGGTCCATTAGACTGATGGATGTGAGGGAGTTTTGGAGCTTTGATGGAGCTGTAATTATGATTGACTCAATTGGAGGTCTGTGGTCTCCATATAATAGGAGCGATGATTACAATTAGTTTATGATCTGTTTTATTTATGATTAATTCATGGGGTTTTTCAGTTTTTATGTGAGATTGAACACTGTAAAAGATTTAATGATGTACGAAATGTTTCATGATCCTCAAATTTAGGTTTAATGAAGAACAAAATTGTTTCTTTTTGTCACAAGTATTTTTTACATTAATATATTAGCAACAAATATAATTGTAATACAATTTATTAAAATTACTATTTATTTACTGAGAGAAAAAAACTTACTAGTATGTATCTTTAAGTATATTTCACATTATACACAATTTTTTATAACAATAATATTAAAGTTTTAAATAAATAAATATACTTCACTTTAAAATATACAGTTATATTAATATATAATTTTATTTATAATAATACAGCTTACTAAAATAGTTATATAAATTACTTATGTTTAGTCATCTAAATAATTTATAATAACATATTATTATTGTTGCTGTTGTTGTTGTTATTATTTATTTTTTAATCATCATATCATACGCACACACACGCACACACACACACATATATGAGCAATGTCACACGAGTAGCAGTGCGATATGGCTGTATATCAGCACTTGTGGAAGGCATGCAACCTTTAGTGTCCCACCCGTGCTGATACACAGCCATATCGCACCACTACGAGTGTGATATTGCGTTTATGCAACAGTTCGACAGCATAATCGTGTATATAAAAAACTAAAATCAAACACGGAGAGTCTAAAAACCCTTTTGTAAGAGGAACTACTTTCTTCCAAACTTCATTCACAGCTGCAGCTGATGTCAGAACAGTAGAAGCTGTTACTAATTCACCAACATCACTTTAGAGCTAGTGTTTGAATGATTCTCTAGCGTAATGTCAAAAAAGCATAATTGATGAAAAAAGAGGCGATTTTGCTGACATTTTAAGATTACAAGGCTGAACGGCTTGAAATTCCATCAGTCTACAGAGATATCCCTACAGTATTAAAGTCTACAGTTTTTCTCTGTTGCAATCAGGAGATCACAATAATTAACCCTGCAGAAAGCAGCGCAATCACTACCAGACTGCTGTTGTGTTTGCAATAAGGAAAAACGCTAAACACATGCTGGCATTTCTTCTTTCTTTCTGCAAACACAACACACATTCCTGATATGCGAGTCCCATTTCACACTCAATACACTACAATATGGTATAAATACAGCACTACAACATACAAGAAAGAGAGATTGACTTTTACCTGTTTAATAATGATTTGATCAGCTGTAGTTAGAAATTACACTGTTTTAATCTTCTAAGGGCTTATTATGCGGTCCCATCACCGTCTTGTGGATAGACAGCGTCAACCGTCTTTAGTCTACTCAGTATACTCTTATTATAAAAATTATTATAAAATTATAAATATTTACAACAGGCAGTATCTTTATAAATAAACTGCATAGTTGCAATCCAAACAACAACGATAATCTCGACTAAAAAAACTCAAAAGCATATTATGTAGCCCAACAGCAGCAATATTTGTCAAACCGTAGAGTGTCCCTTGCTTGTTGCTGTATGTAAAGTAATAATTCAATTCAATTCAATTCATCTTTATTTGTATATAATACAGGGTGAAGAGGCAGTACAAGTGCTGTTACTGGCAGAATATAACACGGCTATCAACCAATCAGATTGTTAATGATATGTTAATGTTATTATTAATATAGTTTTAGTTTGTATTAAATTTTCATTTTCTAATAATTTTAATAATAATTAACTAAATAATAAAACACAATATTACATAAATTATGTTAACTTAAAAGCATTTATCCAAGCATTTATTAAATATTAATTAAATAAGCACATCATAGATATTCAAAATACAGTTCAAACTAATTTTATCTGTTATTATACGACGGCTTGACAGCGTTTGACAGAAGTGAATTATTATACATGTCAAATTCAGTACAACATATAAGGCCAGATATCAATTTTTTTTATGCTGAATTCTTTGGTAATGCATTCACTTCCTTTTTGTAATGCATTCATTCTTTGCCCTCTCATTATTTCTCTTTCAAAATCTTTTTTCTCTCAATCTTTCCCATCCTACAGGGTCAGACAGGTCTACCGGGTGCCCCAGGGCCCAAGGGTGAAAAGGTCAATTAGCATTTTGCAATCACAGCATAACACAACATCTTCAGTATGCATCTTCATATCTCTGGATTGCGTTTCTGATTGGTTATTCACCGGGTTACTGCATAAACTGTACATCTGCAGGGGGATCCTGGTCTTAAAGGGGCGGAAGGACCACCAGGACTCAAAGGGCTGAAAGGAGAACGTGTACGCCACCAATATTATCACTTAAAACAATTCTTTTTTTTTTTTTTTTTTTTTTTAGATCAGGGGTGCCCAAACGTTTTCCTATAAAGAGCCAAAAAACAAACTTGATTGATGGGTATGTGCCGAATATATACCAAACCGTATACATTAAATTTGCCATGGGTAATTTTCTAATTTATTCGGTAATGTTTAAAAATAACTTGAAACATTTGCTTTAAATCATATTGACTAATGCTGTATCATTTTTGGCATTTTATAATGAACTTAAAATGTACAGTAAGACATAAACAATCCTATTCATAACACAATTCAATACTTTGATTTGCTCGCAGATGTCTGTGTGCAGTTTGCTGACAGTATTTACATTTTAAAAGTCTGATACATTTACAGTATTTAATTGAATGATTTAATTTCACTTTTTTGTAGCTCAGCAATAAAACAAAGAAACAAAAGGTTACGTTATATTTGAAATAGCGATCACTGTCAAAGGCATTCGTCCCAACCACATCCCCATCATTCTCCCTCTCTTTTCAGATAGGATGGTACTTGGGCATCTCTGGTTTAGATGAACCTAAAACAGCATACAGTATATCTTAGAATTATCAGCTTTTTTGCAGTATTGTGGATAGATAACTAACAATAAAACTTGATTTATTTTCACATGCTATTGATTTTCATCTCCTGTTTCTTCCTTTCCGGGCCTGGAGAATAATTGATCGGTGTTGATTGATTATTTGCAGGGTCAGGCTGTCTCTATCAAAGGTGATAGAGGAGAGAAGGTAAGGTCATGAGTTTAACAGTCAAACTCCTCCAGATGCATAGCAAAAACAGTGATGTATCCACCTTATTTTTGACATAAGAACAAGTGCAGCCTTTAGAACAGGGGTCTCAAACTGGCGGCCTGCCCTTCTCCTCTGTCCGGCCCGCAACTAATGTCAAAAATATAACAAGATTCGGCCCAACAAAACATATATTTTTGAATCCCCATCATTGTTGTGCAGTCGCAAACAGGCGCTTGTGGTTTGACCCCCACCTACTGGACATTTAATATACTGTACTATATGTGCGGGTTACTTTCGGTTTCTCTCAGCGTGCGGTCGAGAGTAACGCACACGCAGATTATTCCTGTGGCTGATGTAAACGTTAAAATATAAGTCCATAAGTGCTCTGTTTTTACCGAAGCTCTCTTTTTGTAAATATTCAAGGGTCATTTGATTATAATCAGTTTTATAGTGCCAGTTTTTTAGGTGTTCAAAGACCTCTTCATGGCTTACACGTTATACTGGTGGTGTAAATATGATCATTTTGCTAATAATCAAGTCAAATGATCTCATTAATAAATTTTCCTAATATGCATATTAAGATTTGCATAAAAAATGGGCATTAGTAAGATTTTACTGCCAGCTGAATTGAACATGTTAAAGTAAATGTAAATATATACATACTGCCCACCCCCCTCTGTGTTGTAGTAAAAGAATGATATGGAGAAGAACAATTGCCAGTAAAGTCAACAATACCCAAACTCTTTTCTGGTGTCTAAAGGCCCGTGCACACCTAGACGTTTTTTGCTCACGTTTTCGTTCGACGTTTAGCGCCTCATGACTAAATAAAGGGCGGTAATTTCATCATGCACATCAACGCGCAAAACGACAGGCGCAAAAGCGCCATTTAAAAAAAAATGCTTCATGCTCGTTTTTTGTTTTGACGCAGGGTGTCAAAACCTTCTCCACCAATCAGATTGGCACTTTTGTTCACGTGTACAAAGCTGCTGAAGTTACAGTAAACACCCCTTGGAGGCGCTCAAGCGCAAAACTGTCAATGCAAGCGCACATTGAAGAAGATGCCCAGAGACGATATGAACGTGGAGCTGCTTATTGCACTGGTATACGAACGAAAAGTGCTGTATGATAAACGAGACATCGACTACAAAAATGTTGACAAAAGGTAACTGTTGTGGAGAGGAATTGCGGAAGAATAAGGAATCGAGGGTGAGTTTCATTTTTTCTGTTTTCATTAAGCGCCATCAAACGGCAAGGAATGATTTTGCATACTCTCCTGCTTGACGCCAGTGAAAATCGCTTGGGTTTGAATGCAGAAAAACGTCTCGTAAACGCTTATGTCAAACGCAAATGTAAAGCGTCCTGGTGTGTACGAGCCTTAAAGGCCCATTCTCACGGGGCTTCAGATTCAACGCTTGACAGAGGGCGTGACTGAAGTTAGGGCTGACGTGATCGTCATAGAAGCGTCAGCCAATGAAATTAGTCAACAATCAGCTACTGTCTGAGCTGGTGTATTTGCATACAGCGACCTGACTGGCAGACGCTTCCGTCGGCGCTTGAAAAGCTGAGAAAGTCCCAACTTCTGCAGCGAGCAACGCCACTGAAGCGGCGCCGACGGATCTAGAATGCAGTTCGGCAACGCCTGACGTCACCCATTCAAAGTGATTGGTAAGCGTTGACGCTGACGCCCCGCGTGAATGAGGCGTTAAAGGCCTGTGCACACCTAGACGTTTTTTGCGGTGGACGTTTAACGCCTCGTGACTAAACAAAGGGCGTCAATGTGATTGTACACACCAACGCGCAAAACAGCAGGCGTAAAAGCGTAATTTTTAAAGAAACGCCTCATGCTGGTTTTTTTGTTTTGACGTGCCACGTCAAAACCTTCTCCCCCAATCAGATTGGCACTGTTGCTCACGTGTACGGAGCCGCTGAAGTTACAGTAAACACCCTTGGAGGCGCTCAAGCGCAAAACTGTCAATGCGAGCGCACATTGAAGAAGATGCACAGAGGCGATATGAACGTGCAGCTGCTTATTGCACTGGAGAACAATAATCATTTCTTCAGCGCTAGAGCTGCTACTTGAACCATCCATGCTTTGCCGATCACCAACAACAAGCGTGTCAACATTCTCTTTTATTCTTCTGTGTAACAAGGGGGTGTCAGAAGCTTGGCGCCAACCTGTTCACCATCTAACGTCAAGGAGTGATTTTGCATACTCTTCTGCTCGATGCCAGAGAAAATCGCTTGGGCTTGAATGCGGAAAAACGTCTCAAAACGCTGACGATGAACGCAAACGAAAAGCAGCCTGGTGTGTACGAGCCTTAACGATATCTGTTAAACTTTTTTGTTAAGCAAAAATTGATTAGGACAGAATTATTATTATTATTATTATTAATATTATTATTATTATTATAATGCCTATTATTAAATTATAATATTTTCATAGCAATTTAAACTACTCCTTTAATATGTACAACACGAAACAAAAAGGAGCTTTGATACTCTGGGAAAGAATGTCTGAGTGCATCAGTAACATCAGGTTTCCACTTTTTTCTTGTGCTTGAATGTTAAAACGGCCCTCTTATGAACTGTCAGTCACTGATATGGCCCCCGGCCAATTTGAGTTTGAGACCCCTGCTTTAGAATTTACGATGCCGTTCTTCCTCATTGCCATAATCGTCATTATGCCATAATCGTCATTTCTAATCAAATATTGTTAGGGCTCTTGTCAATCATACACATACATCTCTCTAGTTATGACCCACACCAACATAACATTTTGTGACTTGCACTTTTCTATTATTTATTTGCTTTTATTGGCTAATCAATTGGAAGTAACCCACAATCAAAGCACTTTCACGTTAAAAATGAGGTGGATTGTATGTGTTTGTGCATGTGTGTGTGTATGTATGTGTGTTCCCATCATTTTGTGCACAACTGAAGCCATTTTCTTTAAAAACGTTGTTCTTCCCTTCAATCCAAAGTCCAAGATTACAAGAGAGCATAGCTGAAAAGAAAAAATGATGCAAATTGCCACTCTTTTCACAATGAGAACAATAAAAACAGCATATTTTGAATGGCGGAATTATGGGTCTGCCAACCTCAGAGGACATGCAAAACACGAACACCCACTCACACGCTTAAAACAGACGGACTCCAGGGCATAATTTCCTCACAATAATATCATAATTAACCTCCATCACACAGAAATGCTTACTGGAGAACTAGGCGACTGTGGTGTTTGGGAATAGATTGGCAGCTGTTGGTTTTGAAACACTTCCCTGTGCTTATTATCATATCAGTCCAGATTTCCATCATGTTCGTTCACAGGTTGGGATATTTGCATGATTGAATGGAGATGATTTGAGATTTCAGCAGGACTCGGTCTCTATATTGCTAAATTTAGATGCCTGAAAAAGCCTGAAAAATGTGGCATGCTGGACTGGTCCGTGGAATTTCCTGCAGCTGGCCTAGAAAACACACAAATAAAAATACAATTCATACTTGGAGGTTTTGTCTTTTTTCTAGTTCAAATGTCTAAAAAATTTAAATCAAGAAGCATTTACTAGACAAGCAAAAAAACATTGTCTGGTTTTCAGAAATAATATGTTTTTTTCCCGTAAAACAAGCAAAACATTCTGCCTGTGGGGTAAGCAAACTAATCTTGGCATAAGGAAAAACTCACTTCGTTTGGACATTATTATTTCTGAAAACAAGACATTTCACTTGAAAATGCTTTTTGATTTAAGATTTGATTTAGATATTTGGACTAAACAGAAGACAAAAACTCTTAAATAAGATAATCATGTTTTACAGTGGTGAAAATTGACTCGTATAGTACTTTAGCAGGTTAATAATAAACAGACACACAAAACAATGGCCGCAAAACAGAGCAAGGTTTCAGGAGATGATCAAAAAGCATCTTAATGCAGGAGATAATAAAATAATAAAATTATTATTTTGTATGTATTTACTGGACACAGCTCCTTTGCAAACATGCAGTGACTGACATTGTGGTAACAACAGCACAGTTCTGGCATCTTGCAAATTTTGCTTCATTATTTTTGACCGTATTAATGTAACCCACCAGTCCTACTGCACCCAACCCCGCACTGAGCTGGGATCGAACCGGTAATTTTTGCAAGGGAGTCGGTTGCGTACCTGCATAGCACTTCGCTGGCAGGCCTCCATTACACTCACCCCCCAAACCTCACTCCCATCCCGGACGAGCCCCCACATGTAACCCACTGGTCCTACTGCACCCAACCTGCACTGAGCTGGGATCGAACTAATGATTCTTTGCATGGAAGTTGGTTGCTCTAACAAGAAGGCTAAAGACCACGGCCTCTAGTGTCTGTCACTAGAGCACTGTCAGAGGAGTGAGGTGTACCTGCATAGCACTTCGCTAGCAGGCGTCCGCTACACTCATTCAGAGCCCCCCACCACAAACCTCACTCCCATCCCGGACGAGCCCCCACATGTAATCCACTGGTCCTACTGAACCCAATCCGCACTGAGCTGTGATCGAATCGGCAGTTTTTTTGCATGGGAGTTGGTTGCTCTAAAAAGAAGGCTAAAGACCATGGCCTCTAGCGTCTGTTGCTAGAGCACCTTTAGAGGTTTTAGAAAATTCATTTAAACAGCCAGTTATTCCCTACGCTGATTAAGAAACTTGAATAGGCCACGGCTACTATAATAAAGAAAATCCTCTCTAAATGTAAAACGAAAGATTGCTACAGTAAATACTCTGAACAAATGAAATTGTAAAGCCTGTAGCCCTCAGCCAAGCTGGAAAGTTCGTGCGTATCATATTTAACAAACTGGTTAACCGCAAATGTTTTGTCATTTTGCCCACATGGATAATTGAATATTAATCAGATGATGTCATGACGCTGCTGTGCCGTCAGCCAATCGTTGCATTGCTGATCATGAGTTCGAGGATCGTTAGGTCCTTCAGAACACACACAAAGATCAAATTTGAATCTGATTCGCAAACTTGTTTGAAGAACCAAATGAGCCCGAGATCGGTTATCAAGATTAAAAGATGCAGGATCTGTCAAATCATCTTAGATCATTTAAACGACGTACAAAGCACAGCCCCCCTGTTTGACAAAATATTGTGTCACTGCATCCCAAATAACAAAAAATAATACAAAACGATATACCTAAAGCAATGTCCACTGAGCGAGAACGCTTCGCATCATCTGAGCGAGAACAGTCGCATCATCGATGACAAGCGTACTCCGGCTCGGAAGGCAAAATGCAGTGTAAGTGCAGGCCGTCGGGGAGAGGGAAGTGGGGCAAGTGCACTTCAGCACTGTTGAAGGCTACTGTACCTAGTGTGAGTACACCCTAAAAACCCATCTCTTCCACAATCACCTAAACCCCTATAAACAAAACCAAGACACCCCCGCCCCCCAACCAATGAATGAGGTTGCAGCATTTTAGTGTATGACATAAACTACTACTTTTACAATTTTTATGCATGATTCACAATTGCTTGTGTGTGTTTTTCTGTGACCAATCAGTGACTTGCATGAATGTGTTCATGTGTGTATGTGTAAATGTCCCCGTAATCATATGTATCTGTGTGTTGTAATGTTAGCTTAGCAGCAGATGGAGGAGTTAGCTGGTTAAAATGCATGATGCCGCAAACGCATGTTTGTGTTTGAGGTCTGTCTCTGTCTCTGTCTTTCTCGAACCTTGTTATGTGGTCATTCTATCGTCTTTGTCATACGGAGATGTTGTTTGTGTCAGAGCTGTGTTGCAGTGACTCAATGGCCAAGCAGAAAGAGATGTTGCTAAGTATTCTCTACCTTATCCAGTGTGTGATGAAACCATTTTAATGATATTTTTAGCAGTCAACATCTCAACACTGTCTGCTATATTTTTCAATGGGTTTCCTTGTCAGAATTAAAAAACTGGACATACTAGGTAACTGTGCTACTCAGGGGATTATAATCCATACTGCATTTGGAAGAAGCATTGCATCAGAACTGATTCTGTGACGCATTTGAACACACATGTCTGTTTAAATAGCCTGATTGTGGCAGTTTTCACCCCATTAACATCATCATGCTTTCAGGTTTGTTTGGGTGAAAGTCACAGACTGTTTTGGTATCGACCTTAAATTATATTTAATATAAAAAAAGTGATTTTATAGACTTAGAAATCGCATACAGTTGAAGTCAGAGATATCAGTCCAAGGTTTTTTTTCAACACATTAGTTTTGATGACTCTTGATTTCTTTTATCTTTGTCATGATGACAGCACATAATATTTGACTGGATATTTTCCCGATACTAGTATTCAGCTTAAAGTGACATTTAAAGGCTTAACTAGATTGATTAGGCAATTTAGAGTTATTAGGCAAGTTATTGTATAACAATAGTTTGTTCTGTAAACAATCCAGTGTTGCCAGATTGGAAATGTCACCATACCAGAACAAACAATCATCGCATTTGGAGGAAAATCATCGTACATGAGTCAAACGGAGAATATTCAGCTATTATCTAGACCAGGGGTCTCAAACTCGCGGCCCCCAGGACGATATGTGGCCCCCATCTTAATTTGAAAGTTTTATGTCAGTGCAGCCCTCCAGTTTGATACATATGGCACTATACAGTGTTGTGTGCGGAGCTGAGCGAACCTACCAATCACGGTGGGGTATATGGCTCTCGGAGGTGGGACATCAGCTTGCTGGCTGCCTCATTTCTATTGGGCACACACCACGGTAACCTGGACCAATTAGTTGTAGTCATAATTAGTTATTTTTATAAATTAGGTGTTGTTATAATCAGTTATTGTTACAAATGATACAGTCGCACCGTTACTCGTGAAAACAAGTTAAAACAAATGAAAATGAATTTTCCCCCCCTGTAACAACAGCAAAGTGGATTACAGTAAATTGAATTATTATTATTATTATTATTATTATTATTATTATTATTATTATTACTGTTTGTTACTGATTGATTTATTTTCTTAATATTTTTTTCTTTTTTTATGGTGTGTTAAAAAATTCCAGTCGTCTCAAATCTCTTTATTTGTATTTTTTAACACAAATGAAAAAATGAACAAATCAGAAATTAATAAAATGATTAATTTCTAATTAATAATATAATTACTTTTTGTTTGTGGAAAACCTGATGCGGCCCAGCCTCACCCAGACTCTACCTCGAGCGGCCCCCGGGTAAATTAAGTTTGAGACCCCTGATCTAGACAAATAGTGTTTGGCACAGCATGCAAATTACCACAATACGGACAAAAAATAAAATAATAAAATAAATGTACCTTAAGCCACCTTTCCACTACACAGGACAAATGACAAGCGACAGACTGGAAATCATTCATTTCCAATGGAGAGTAGTCCGGGAGCTGCGTGGAGTTCCGATCATGCTAAATCTACGCCCCTGAATACGTTAATTACGTATTAGGTACCAATAAGTACGTCTGGCAATACTGAGACAATCGGAAAAAAATATTGTTTTAGGGGCCTAGTAATATTGACCTTTAAATGATTCTTAAATTAAAAACTGCTTTCATTCTAGCTGAAATAAAGCAAATAAGACTTTCTCCAGAAGAAAAAATAAAGGAAATACTGTGAAAATGTCCTTGCTCTGTTAAACATCATTTGGGAAATATTTGAAAAAAGAAAAAAAAAGAATAAAATTCAAAGGAGGACTAATAAGTGTGGCTTCAGCAGTCTATGCATAGCGACATAGAGTTGCTTTGTCATTCAGTGGAAACAGACCTGTTTCTCCCTCATGCTTATTAAAATATATCAAAGAATGTATAATCTCAATTTCTTTTGTAAATGATTAACCATTTCCAGCTGACAAATTTGTGTAAATGTACTAGTTTAGAGACAATGTGAATGTATAAAGGTTTGAAATGACAATTCTGCACTGTCATCTTTATATAGACCAATTCAATGTGGTCATGCCATTGGCCCATGAACATTTCATGCTTGTTATCAAACTATTTCATAACTGTAACAAGAGGCAAATCAATTATTTATCAACATTATTTATCAATATGGTCATCAATATGGCTATTTATCAATTCTTTGTGGATTCAGGAAAGCTATAGAAATTAAAAATATTAAACAGGAAATACGTTGGGACCATTGTTTTTGTTGACATCCCTCAAACTGGTCTGTAGTATTATAACATGTCATCAATACTTTTGTTTTTGCTGAGGTGGAAACCCACTTCACTAGGGATCAACAGAAATCTTTGCGCGGTGAATGATATTCTGTCTATGTTGTGGTCATTTTGTTTCACTTTCTCTTGAGGATGTTTCTCAGTTATCGGCTGACTTTTTCAGAAGTGTGGAGAACTTACTGGAGTAATCACAGGCTCTCAGTCTGCCAGCGTCTGAATCATGACTATAATCATAAAAGCTTTTCTCTTGTAGAGTTACTGTAACTCTCACAATCCAGGAGGTTTCCTGGAGTGAACAAGATGCCTCAAAGCCAACAAATGACAGAGCGATTACTGTAGTTTCCCTTAGAATTTGTACTTAATTGCTTACAATGTCATGATTAGTAGCGGAGAAAAAAAGACGGTCGGTTTTTGCTTGGTCGTTTTTTTCGATTGCAAGTTTTAGCAAGGACAAACAATGTACAATGTTGCATAGAAGTAAGCAGTGCTACATTCGCATGGGCCAGATATAAAGACATACCCACTGAAGGTTGAAGAGTTCCGGGAGTCCAGTAATATGTTCCTGCAATGAGATCCTAAAATACTGTCTCTATCCACAGGGGGACAGCGGTGAGTTTGGAGAACCGGGACTCACGGGAGACAGAGGAGAAAAAGTAAGACACGCTTGAGGACATTTAAACATCGAATGGCTTGTCAGACACTTCAAAAGTGCCTACGCTAAAAAAAAAAGAAAGAAAGAAAGAAAGATAGTTGTTTGTTCAAACTACTTATTTAATATTAGTCGAAACAACACGATTCTGAGTGTTTTTTTTGGGACAACTTGATTATTTAATCTACTTAAATTTTTTTAAAACAAATAAGTTAACTTCATATTTTCATGTAGCCATAGCACAGTGATGGAGAAAAATAACTGGGTGGGAGAAAAAAAATGTTTTAAAGTTTTTGTTTCTCTTGCGAAACTTTTGCATTCCTCTTAAACTGCATTCACCCATAAAACATTTATTGTTCCTGCAAAAACATTTACATTTGCTTGCAAAACTTTCATGTTCCCTCACAAAGGTAACTGCATTCCCTCGCTAAACATATTAGCATTCTCTCGTAAAATTTTTGCTTCTCCTTAACAAATATTTTTGTGTTTGCTGCTTGTTCAAACTACTTACTTAAGATGAGTTGAAACAATACAATTTACAAGTTTTATGGTGGGACAACTTAATTCTTTAATGTTAACTTTGCTAAAAAAAAAATAGTAGAAACGATAAAGTTAACTTTATTTTGTGTTGTAACACCACTAAGGAATTGTGTGGAACCCAGAGTTTTATACGGTATAAAGGGAGGTTGAGGTGAAGAAAAACTGCATTCCCTTGGAAAACATATTTGGTTTCCCTCTTAAAATTTTTGTTTTACATTAGCAAGTATTTTTGTGTTTGTGAAACACAACAGATATAATATTTTTAATAAATACACACATACACACAAAACCTTTTGCTGCTTGTTCAAACTCCTTACTTATAAATTGTGTTGTTTCAACTAATTTTAAGTTTTTTGGGGGGACAACTTAAATTGTTTCTGTTCAATCCACTTACATTTGTAAAAAAAAAAACCCGTTAATGTTACCTTAATCTATTTGTGTTGGAACAACTCAAAGGAATTGTGTGGAACACAGCATTTATTACAGTGTATTTATCTCACTCAGGTTTTTTTTTTTTTTTTGACCACTGTGTACCTTTAGGGGCTACGTAAATAAAGTTTGGGATCTGTACACTGTAAAACCTAAAAAGTTAAGGTAACTCAAACCATTTGAGGAAACCGATTGCAACAAACCATTTGAGTAAAAAGTGATCTATAGTAGTACTGTGAAATTACTCCATTAAAGTTAAAGTAATTGGTATTTAATTAACTCACCTTCAACAGTGAGTTCTCTTTTTAAATTAGTACAAATTTTTTTTTAATTGATTAGAATTAACTTAAAGTAAATTTTCAGTTAACTACACTCAATTCATTTGATAAAGTTGACTGTTGGGTTTTACAGTGTAGGACTGTTTTGGAAAACATGATCATTGATAAGGAAGCAGATGCAGTCAAATTTTCAAATGCACTGTAAAAAAGTTGACTCGACTTAAAATTGTGAGGCAACTCGCTGCAAAGCTTTTTTTTGTTGACTCAATGTAAATCGAGTCAAGTGTAGTACTCAAAAACTCAAAGCAGTGCAGC
Organism: Danio albolineatus; assembly: GCA_903798035.1. Classification (NCBI taxonomy): domain Eukaryota; kingdom Metazoa; phylum Chordata; class Actinopteri; order Cypriniformes; family Danionidae; genus Danio; species Danio albolineatus. Next base: position 1,756,311 of record CAIGQQ010005632.1, on the reverse strand, counting down.
AAGTTGCCTTACAATTTTAAGTTGAGTCAACTTGTTTTTTTACTGTGTATCATAACAATTTAAAGTAATAATACAATAATACAGTAAATAAAAAATACAGTTCAAATATGTTTAAAATCTCATTTATTCTAGTGACGCAGAGCTGAATTGTCAGCAGCGTTGCTCCAGTCTTCAGTGTTTGGTATTTTGAGCTTCATATTTGTCAAAAAAAAGTGAAATCATGGTTTCAATCAAGAACCAATCATAAGTTATGATAATACAGTGGCATATCAGGATATTATTCTATTTTTCTGAATGATATGACTAATACGACTGAATATTAACATGAATAATATCTGGATAATCATTTAAAATGTGACTCTTGGATTTGAAAATTGATACTGAAAATTCAGCTTCACATCACAGTTATACAAGCAGTTTAAAATACGGTATATTGACATCAAAAACATTAATTGTACGTGAAAATTCTGAATATTACTGTTTTTACAGTATTTTTAATCAAATATTTGCATCCACGGTAAGCAGAAGACGCTTCAATTTAAAGAAAACAACACTTTTTACTGTCAGTGAAATGAATACGTGTTGTTTATTTCACTTTTTTTAGGGATCGGATGGTTTACCTGGTCTGGCTGGGAAAAAAGGCGATAAGGGGGAAAGAGTGAGTATAGCAGCTCATGTTGATGGTGTGTTTTTGGATCGATACTGTCTGTTAATTTAGCATGTTGATACACAGGGTGATCAAGGAGTTGCCGGTGAAGCTGGGCTGCCTGGACCTCTCGGACCAAAGGTGAGACATTACCTCCTACAGACAGAGTTACAGTGTATTCTTGATGAGCTCAGGGTCAGTCATCAACAACTATAAGGGTATAAATTTGTGCTTACGGCTTATAATGTAATTATTAGAGCTGTCATAATTCATCGCATCCAAATAAAAGCTTGAATTTACATAGTACTGTAAAGTTTTATGCCAATAATAAATCTGTTTTACTGATGGATATATGTGACCCTTTACCACAAAACAAGTCATAAGTGTGCATTTTCTTGTCAGTTTTTTACAATTGAGATTTACACAGGGTGTATAAATGATCTTTTAGTTGATTTATGGTTTGTTAGGATAGGAGATATAATAGAGTTTAGGTTTAATTTTTTAAGATAATGTTGGAAAGAGGCTGTTTGTCCTGGTTAAAGGTGTATTTCTACCAATGTTGATAGCAATATTGTCTGAATATTCCTTCTGGAAAGGACTTCAGTGATCGTAGTTTTTATTTTCAGCACGATAATGATCCGCTAATTGCAGTGAAATGCTATTTGGAGAAAAAAAAAATTGCTGCAGAAATGGCCTCCACAGGGTCCAGACCTGAATATTATAAAGGCTGTATGAGATTAACTAGACAGAAAAAGAAGAATAAGACACTCTAAACCTAAAGAAGAACTCTGGAAGGTGCTAAAATAAGCCTGATGTTATTACACAGCACATCATTTCAGAAAATGTCAGGACAATTAGAACAAAACAGTGCAAAGAGAAGCCACGTTAAACATAGAATTTAGCTTGAAGAGGAAACGTGCTGTTGTTGTTGTTGCTTTTTTTGTACATATTTTCTATATTTTCCGTTTGTTTTTGATAAAGAGACTGATTATATAATGTGCCAAAGACTCAAGATAGCAAAGCTGGTATAGTGCTTAATACTTTTGCACTAATGTATGTTTTATAGAAATGATTATTGAAATAATTTTGTTGATGTTGATAAATGCTATAACATAATGATTTAAGTAGTGTGTTACTTCACTTTATATAAGTGTTGATAAATGCATATCAATAACAAATTCAGTTCTGGTAAATATAAATAATTCAATAATCTTATTGTCCAATGCCATAATTAAGTTTTTCCACTTTATCTGTTTTTTTATGGGTTTTTTTGTCAGCATGATGATTTCTGACTGTGCTTAGATGGTCTTCTCAAAATATTAGACATAATATGGCCTTTCTGATTAATTTTTATCCAGGGTATCCAAGGGAATGCAGGTCCACCTGGAGCACCAGGTGCTCAAGGACTGTCTGTGAGTATCGATTGTTCGATTAAAGCCCATTTCTCCAAAAAACAAAAACAAAAAAACTAATGAAAAATAATGCTCATGATGTCATCAATGATTTCTGTCATTAATTTATTATATTTACAACTTCCTTTCTCATTAATACACCTTTATGTCTAATGTTTAAACTTATTAAAAGTAAGTTGCTTATTAAACTTATTAAAAACCCAAAGTATTTGACTTCATCCATAATTGCTGCTTTAAATTTCATAATTGCTTATTTAATTATTCATTCATTTTCTTTTCGGCTTAGTCCCTTTATTAATCAGGGGTCGCCACAGCAGAATGAACCGCCAACTTATCCAGCATACGTTTATGCTGCGGATGCCTTTCCAGCTACAACCCATCACTGGGAAACACTTGTAGACCCTTTAAATCTGGTGAAGTCATTGGCCCATGACCATTTCTGCTTGTTGTCAAACTATTTCATAACTGTAACAAGAGGCAGTTCAAGCAAAACTCAACATTAAAACCATCATAACATCAGTTATCAATATGTTGATCTCTTTGAATTATCAAAAGCTACGGAAATTAAAAACGTTAAACAGGAACTACATTAGGACCGTTGTTATTGTTTACATGCCTCAAAATGGTCTACACACACTCATTAACAATCATACACAACAAACAATTTAGCCTACCCAATTCACCTACGTATACTGCATATCTTTGGACTGTGGGGGAAACCGGAGCACCTGGAGGAAACCCACACGAACACGGGGAGAACATGCAAACTCCACACCCAGCCGAGGCTCAAACCAGCGGCCTTCTTGCTTTGAGGCGACATCGCTACCTACTGCGCCACCTGCATATTTATATGACACTTTATTTTTTATATTAAACTTTATAAAATAATACAAAATTGCCGAACAGCATCAACAGTTGTCCCTTTTATTTGTAGTAACTTTCTGTAAACTATTTATTAATTAATTAATTGACATATTTATTAATTAATTGATTTATTTATTAATCTCACAACTGCCATCGTAAATATATTGATGTTTTGTATTTCTTTTTCCTATTAATAATTTTTTTCTTCATTAAATTATCCATTCAGACTTATTCATCTGCTTTTGTCCATTAGTAATGCTGTGTTATATCTGCTCTGGACAGATCATTGTGTCTCCAGTTTGTAACATTAACATCGTGTTGTGCTTTTCATCAGGGAAGCGGCGGAAATAAAGGAGAGAAGGGATCCACTGGAGATCGGGTAAGTGATGACTGACACCTGTTAATCAATTATCACACACATCAATACTATTAGCGTTTTAGTAGATCCGAAGAAACCTCTAACGTTAAATTTGTGCAACAGACATAAATGGTTTGTCAAATGGTTTGTCAGATGGTTTTGCACATTTCCACAGCACTCAGAACATGGTCAGAAAACGTAATAATCCAGTCTAGTCTGTCATTATGAGGTATGGGACGATGTCAGCACCCCTGTTTTGGTTTTGATGCATTGGAATAACTTGGACGGAGCCCAAACTAGTCATTGTCACGATGTACTGTCAGATCCCAAACCCTACAGAGGGAATATTTTTATGCAGACAGACTAATAACTCAAACAGATGTCACCACGCTGATGCAGACTCCATATTTCCTGTTTTGTGGAGGCGTTGTGCAGTCCAAACAGCCTTAGAGCAGTTTCACACGGCACAGAATTGCCATCATTCCACAGTCTGTCTAACAGTGCACCTACTGAGGGGTTTTAAGACAAATGTAAGACTTGAAACAAACCTAGTTAACCCTACTGTTGACTAACGGGTCAGGAATGATCTGTGCACTATTTTAACAGCAGTTATAAAACCCTGAACAATGTTTTTGTATCTTGAAATTTGGTGATTTTACCTCAATAGAATATTTTCAGATTTTCACGAAGGCTGTACACATTTAAAGTGGAGCTATTATGCAGAAATCACTTCTATAAGGTGTTTAGATACAGTTGTGGGGCAGCTGTGTGTGAATATAGCCAGCATCTTATGCTAAAATGCATCAATTCTATTTTTTATAATCACACTTGATATAAACAGTCTGCAGAAACACTTTGATTGACGTTCTCCCTTTCTACGTGTCATCAGTGGTGGAAAGCCCAGCCCATCACTGACGATATCTCCCTCATTAGCATAGGCATCCCTGAGTAATAAGCAGCCGTCTGTCATTAGAGTTTTTATTTCACTATTGGCCGATTGATCTCACCCTCATAGCAGAAACACCAATCAGAGAAAGGATGTGATTCAAGAGGAAGAGGCCAAAAAACAAAACAAAAAAAAACTATAATTATCTTATGGATAAGTTGATAAGTCATAATAAAAGTGTTTTCATTTTATGATCAGTTTAACCTAGTGGTGAGGCTACATAAGGACCAGGGTGGCTCTCTACAAGAAAAACTGGCCAAATAAGGCTTTTATTTAATACTAAAAACAATGCGATTATAATAGCCTATTATTATAATTATATATAGAAAATATAATAGCCTATTATTATAATTATATTTAAATAATGTGAGAAGTATGATAATAGGTTATATATATATATATATATATATATAT